>SJYC01102172.1:0-29616 GCA_006408675.1 Madoqua kirkii | reverse complement strand
AAAAAAAAAAAAAACACTTTGGAGGAATATTTTCAATATGGTAATTGTATTCACACAGTTTATTTTTCTGGAGACATAAAAGACTCACTCATGTGCCTGTCCTCAGATTAAGTGAAACTTATATGACTTATATTTGACTATATTCAAACTTTATTTTTTGATGATTTAAAAATACAATTCCTGCATCCAGTATATTGCCTGATTAAAATCCCATTTTCACTGTCTGTTTTGTGAATGGGAGTAATAATGCAAATAATGATCAAATCCTTTTAGCATAGGCATGAGAGACAACTGAAAAAACAAGATGGGCAGTGGCCAAAAGCCATTGGTTCTAATTCCCCAGTGCCTACTGAATGAAATAACAATGCTGACTTCATTAATCATTTTACTCATGCTTCATCATGGGTTGCTATAAGGAATCTCTGGCTGCCAAGAATCCCTTTAAGACTTATGCATTTCGCTTTTGTTCTGTGAACCACCCGAATCTTAGATCTCTAGCTCAAAATCTCTCTTTTCATCTCTTTGAATTTCTCTAATAACTAACAGAAAAGAAGTTAATAAAGCAGACATCATTTTAAAAAATGAACACTGTAGTGCAACTGACCAACACACTTCAATTCTGGTCATTCCAAAAGACCAAACTATCACCAAAGAAGACAGCATTTTTTGCAAATGTGGACAAAACAATAAAAGCTAGAATGTTCAAATAAGTCATATACTAATCTGAGAGTTGAGCTGAATTGGAGATACAGATAAAATTAAAAATTTTGAATATATAGTTGATGCTTGAACAACATGGGTTTAAACTGCATGGGTCCACTTAAATGCAGATTGCTTTTGTTCTGTGAACCACCCGAATCTTAGATCTCTAGCTCAAAATCTCTCTTTTCATCTCTTTGAATTTCTCTAATAACTAACAGAAAAGAAGTTAATAAAGCAGACATCATTTTAAAAAATGAACACTGTAGTGCAACTGACCAACACACTTCAATTCTGGTCATTCCAAAAGACCAAACTATCACCAAAGAAGACAGCATTTTTTGCAAATGTGGACAAAACAACAAAAGCTAGAATGTTCAAATAAGTCATATACTAATCTGAGAGTTGAGCTGAATTGGAGATACAGATAAAATTAAAAATTTTGAATATATAGTTGATGCTTGAACAACATGGGTTTAAACTGCATGGGTCCACTTAAATGCAGATATTTTTCAATAGTAAATATCATCAGTTCAGTTCAATTGCTCAGTAGTGTCCGACTCTGTGACCCCATGAATCGCAGCATGCCAGGCCTCCCTGTACATCACCAACTCCTGGAGTTCACTCAAACTCATGTCCATCAAGTTGGTGATATCATCCAGCCATCTCATCATCTGTCGTCCCCTTCTCCTCCTGCCCCCAATCCCTCCCAGCATCAGAGTGTTTTCCAATAAGTAAATTCTTCACATGATGTGGTCAAAGTAATGGAATTTCAGCTTTAGCATTAGTCCTTCCAATGAACACCCAGGACTAATCTCCTTTAGGATGGACTGGTTGGAACTCTGTGCAGTCCAAGGGACTCTCAAGAGTCTTCTCCAAACCACAGTTCAAAAGCATCAGTTCTTCAGTGCTCAGCTTTCTTTACAGTTCAACTTTCACATCCATACTTGACTACTAGAAAAATCATAGCCTTGACTAGATGGACCTTTGTTTGCAAAGTGATATCTCTTTTGAATATGCTATCTAGGTTAATCATAACTTTCCTTCCAAGGAGTAAGCATCTTTTAATTTCATGGCTGCAGTCATAATCTGCAGTGATTTTGGAGTTTAAAAAAATAAAGTCTGACACTGTTTCTCCACTGTTTCCCCATGTATTTCTCAAGATGTGATGGGACCAGATGCCATAATCTTTGTTTTCTGAATGTTGAGCTTTAAGTCAACTTTTTAACTCTCCTCTTTCACTTTCATCAAGAGGTTTTTTAGTTCCTCTTCACATTCTGCCATAAGGGTGGTGTCATCTGCTTATCTGAGGTTATTGATATTTCTCCTGGCAATCTCGATTCCAGCTTGTGCTTCTTCCAGCCCAGTGTTTCTCATGATGTATTCTGCATAAAAGTTTTATAAGCAGGGTGACAATATACAGACTTGACGTACTCCTTTTCCTATTTGGAACCAGTCTGTTGTTCCATGTCCAGTTCTAACTGTTGCTTCCTGACCTGCATATAGGTCTCTCAGATGTATATAGAGGTACACAATTCTTTTTATCTTCTATAGAATTGGTAGATATTTCTCATTTTTATTAAGCATATCAGCATAAAATGCTATATCATTATTTTTATTTTAAATCAGATAGTCTGGCTTCATTCTTAAGGTAATCAAAATCAGATTGGGAGAAATATTCTGACTACTTGCTCTAACCATTTTTGTTAAAAAAAAATGCCTAACAATTTTCCATTAACTTGGATAGTTCAAAGGAAATATCAATACAACCCCTTCATAAAATCCTGAATATTAGAATTTGGTTTCACTGAGGATCATGATATATTACATAATTCCATGACTGAATATAGCAAAAGACTGAAATAACATGCATATCCTGTGAAAAAGTCTCTCCATCCTCTCATGTTGCTCCCATTCTAATTTTTTCATTATAAAATATATTATTTAACAAAGTACATTTAAAAGAAGTTCACAAAGTTTTGATTTTGTTACAAAATCAATAATCAAAGCTATTTTATATAAATTAAATCAGTAAATTTTACATTGCCTTAATTAAAGTAAAACTCAAAGAATTTCTAAAGGTCATTGAAATTTGACAGAAAGCAAGGAGCAATTTTAAACGGAAATGCATCTCTCCCTTGATAGAACAAGCTAATTTGCAGTTCTATTTTAGAAACATGGCAATTTTCCCATGTCTTATTAACCGAACTTTTTTGTTTCTTTTCATTAACACCTAGTTGGAATTGAATCCCCCATTGGGAAACACCTGTCCACAGTTAATAAGGTGTTAATTGTAAAAACAATAAAAAGTGGAGTTGGGGAATTAGTTCACATATTCTTAAACAAATTATAAAAAATTCAAGAGAAAAAGAAAAATGAAAATAAAAGTATGCCATTTTTATAAGAACCAAAATAATATAGTGATTCTAGTTTTGTAACACTGGGCAAGTTATTGAACATCTCAGTACCTTACTTTCCTCACTTTTAGGATGGGGATAATGATCATATTTATTTCAAGAAATTCTTATAGTCAATGTAGTCAATATAATGGTAGAGTATTGGACTGGTCAAAAATGTCATCCAGGCTTTTCATAATAGCTTACAGAAAAATCCAAATGAATTTTCTGGCCATGCCAATATTATCAGTGAACTGCTGGTTTGAAACTATCATTATATTTTGTACCCTGTAGCCAATTAGTTCTAAGCGTGTAATTTCTTTTTTCCCTCACAGGACTTTTGGAAAATCTGAAAATACTATTGGTCCCCTGCAAAGGTGTTGCTACTGACATCTAAAGGGCAAAGGTCAAGGATGCTTCTAAATATACTACACCCAGGATGGTTCCTCATAATAATAAATTATCCAGCCTTAAATGTCAATAGTACTCCTATTTAAAAACACTATCCTAAAGCAACTGCTTAGTTATGCAAAGAAGCATGGCTCAAATGTCAATAGAGGTATTAAATTGGTATAAAAAATTAATCAAAAAGAAAGCATGAAAGAGAAAATAAAGGAAGGGGGAAATATGTTTGACAACTAGAAAGCAAACAGATTCCAGCCTTAAATGTCAATAGTACTCCTATTTAAAAACACTATCCTAAAGCAACTGCTTAGTTATGCAAAGAAGCATGGCTCAAATGTCAATAGAGGTATTAAATTGGTATAAAAAATTAATCAAAAAGAAAGCATGAAAGAGAAAATAAAGGAAGGGGGAAATATGTATGACAACTAGAAAGCAAACAGAAAGTAAACAGCTAACCCTACTATATTAAAAAAATTACATAAAATGTAAATGAATTTAACTCAGATGACCATTGTATCTACTACTGTGAGCAGGAATCCCTTAGAAGAAATGGAGTAGCCATCATGGTCAACAAAAGAGTCCAAAATGCGGTACTTGGATACAGTCTCAAAAAAGACAGAATGATCTCTGTTTGATTCCAAGGCAAACCATTCAATATCATGGTAATCCTAGCCTATGCCACAACCAGTAACGCTAAAGAAGCTGAAGTTGCATGGTTCTATGGAGACCTACAAGATCTTTTAGAACTAATACCCAAAAGAGATGTCCTTTTCATTATAGAGGCTGCTGTTGCTGCTAATAAGTCGGTTCAGTCATGTCCAACTTTGTACGACTCCATAGACGGCAGCCCACCAGGCACCCCCATCCCGGTGATTCTCCAGGTAAGAGTACTGGAGTGGGTTGCCATTTCCTTCTCCAATGCATGAAAGTGAAAACTGAAAGTGAAGTTGCTCTATCGTGTCCGACTCAGCGACTCCATGGACTGCAGCCTACCAGGCTTCTCTGCCCATGGGATTTTCCAGGTAAGAGTACTGGAGGGGGTTGCCATTGCCTCCTTTTAAAGAAAAGATGTCCTTTTCATTCTAGGGGACTCGAATGCAAAAGTAGGAAGCAAAAAAACACGTGGAGTAATAGGCAAATTTGGCTTTGGAGTATGGAATGAAGCAGGGCAAAGGCTACTAGAGTTTTGCCAACAGAACACACTGGTCATAGCAAACACCCACTTCCAACAACGCAAGAGAAGACTCTACACATGGACATCACCAGATGGTTGGCACTGAAATCAGACTGATTATATTCTTTGCAGCCAAAGATGGAGAAGCTCTATCAGTCTATACAGTCAGCAAAAACAAGACCGGGAGCTGACTGTGGCTCAGATCATGAACTCCTTATTGCCAAATTCAGACTTAAATTGAAGAAAGTAGGGAAAACCACTAGACCATTCAGGTACGACCTAAATCAAATCCCTTATGATTATACAGCGGAAGTGAGAAATAGATTTAAGGGACTAGATCTGTTAGAGTGCCTGATGAACTATGGATGGAGGTTCGTGACCCTGTATAGGAGACAGAAATCAAGACCATCCCCATGGAAAAGAAATGCAAAAAAAGCAAAATGGCTCTCTGAGGAGGCCTTACAAATAGCTGTGAGAAGAAAAGTGAAAAGCAAAGGGGAAAACGAAAGATACAAACAACTGAATGCAGAGTACCAAAGGACAGATAAGAAAGCCTTCCTCAGTGATCAAGGCAAATAAATAGAGAAAAACAACAGAATAGGAAAGACTAGAGATCTCTTCAAGAAAGTTAGAGATACCAAGGGAACATTTCATGCAAAGATGGGCTCGATAAAGGACAGAAATGGTATGGATCTAACAGAAGCAGAAGATATTAAGAAGAGGCAGCAAGAATACACAGGAGAACTCTACAAAAAAGAGCTTTATGACCAAGATAATCATGATGGTGCATTCACTCACTTAAGCCAGACATCCTGGAATGTGAAGTCAAGTGGGCCTTAGAAAGCATTACTATGAACAAAGCTAGTGGAGGTGGTGAAATTCCAGTAGAACTATTTCAAATGCTGAAAGATGATGCTGTGAAAGTGCCGCACTGAATATGCCAGCAAATTTGGAAAACTCAGCAGTGGCCACAGGACTGGAAAAGGTCAGTTTTGATTCCAATCCAAAAGAAAAGCAACACCAAAGAATACTCAAACTACTGCACATTTGCACTCATCTCACAGGCTAGTAAAGTAATGCTCAAAATTCTTCAAGCCAGACTTCAGCAGTATGTGAACCATGAAATTCCAGATGTTCAAGCTTGTTTTAGAAAAGGTAGAAGAAACAAAGATCAAATTGCCAGCATCCACTGGATCATAGAAAAACATCTATTTCTGCTTTATTGACTATGGCAAAGCCTTTGACTGTGTGGATCACAAGAAACTGTGGAAAATTCTGAGAGAGATGGAAATACCAGAGCACTCGATCTGCCTCTTGAGAAATCTGTATGCAGGTCAGGAAGCAACAGTTAGAACTGGACATGGAACAACAGACTGGTTCCAAATAGGAAAAGGAGGACATCAAGTCTGTATATTGTCACCTTGCTTATGGAACTTATATGCAGAGTACATCATGGGAAACACTGGGCTGGAAGAAGCACAAGCTGGAATCAAGATTGCCAGGAGAAATATCAGTAATCTCAGATATAGAGATGACACCACCCCTTATGGCAGAAAGTGAAGAGGAACTAAAAATCTTCTTGATGAAAGTGAAAGAGGAGAGTGAAAAAGTTGGCTTAAAGTTCAACATTCAGAAAATGAAGATCATGGCATCTGGTTTCATCACTTCATGGCAAATAGATGCAGAAACAGTGGAAACAGTGTTAGACTTTATATTTTGGGGCTCCAAAATCACTGCAGGTGGTGATTGCAGCCATGAAATTAAAGAACACTTACTCCTTGGAAGGAAAGTTGTTAGCAACCTAGATAACACATTAAAAAGCAGAGATATTACTTTTCCAACAAAGGTCCATCTAGTCAAGGCTATGGTTTTCCAGTGGTCATGTATGGATGTGAAACTTGGACTGTAGAGAAAGCTGAGCACTGAAGAAATGATGCTTTTGAATTATGGTGTTGTAGAAGACTTTTGAAAGTTCTTTGGACTGCAAGGAGATCCAGCCAGTCCATTCTAAAGGTGATCAGTCCTGGGTGTTCATCGGAAGGACTGATGTTAAAGATGAAACTCCAATACTTCAGCCAACTCATGTGAAGAGTTGACTCACTGGAAAAGTCCCTGATGCTGGGAAGGGTTGGGGGCAGGAGGAGAAGGAGACGACAGAGGATGAAATGCCTGGATGGCTTCACTGACTCAATGAACATGAGTTTGAGTGAACCAGGGAGCTGGTGACAGACAGGGAGGCCTGGAGTGCTGCGATTCATGGGGTTGCAGAGTCGGACATGACTGAGTGACTGAAATGAACTAAGCTGAACTGAAATGATTTAATGGAGTCAAAAGTTAACAGAGGACAACTGATATACTCTGCCAAATATTTTTGAAACATAGAGAGCCTCTTTAATTAATTTATTTATCATTAACTTTTAGAAATCCCCTTTTAAATGCAGATGTCTCTACCTTACTTCCTACTATCTTTAATTCCAAGAGATTGAGAGGAATTGAAAGGGTGCTATCAACACTATGTTAAGACTTTCCATGTGATTATAAATACTCACAAGACTATCACACAGATTAAGAATGTAGTTAGAAACCAGACTGAAGACAATGCTGTGATATTCAGAAATTTTTATGGGGTTCAGGATTGGGAACTCATGTACACCCGTGGCTGATTCATGTCAACGTATGGCAAAACCAATACAGTATTGTAAAGCAAAATAAAGTAAAACAAAACAAAAATAAATAAATAAAATAATTTTGGAGAAAGCTCTGTATGCTGTTGAACATTTTAAACTTATCAATAATATATGATCTTAATTTTATATACATAAAAGTTTCTAACACTTTGTTGAGTAAATTCTCCTTTAAACAGACAATGAAACCCACTGATATCACAAAGTCAGAGAGAATGTTGTTGGTTTCCATAATTCATAGTAACTTACTTCTGGTTATTTAGTTGAGCTTGCATTAATTCAATCCTGCATTTAGTGCAACTTAAATATTTGAACTTCACTTGTAATGGTAAGGTGAGATTTTTTTTTTTCTAAATTTGGGGAAAAGTCATCATATATCCTAAATAATAAAAGCAGCTCTTAACTAAAATCAGACTGGATTTCCATGCAGACATCTGTATTTTAATTTGAACTTTAATTTACATGTAATCATTTTTTTTTTTTTTAGTTTCCATAGCAGGAATCTTACTATTTAATTCTAAGATAAATAGGTTAGATCAAACACATAGATAGCTATATCCTTACTGTGTTACCTGGTTGAAATAAGGTGCTTCTTCTTCAACATTTTTTTCCTTATTTTGCTATCATGATACTCCCTACAAAAGCATTGTATCTATTGTATTAAGTAGAATACTCTTTTGGTACCTACGTGCATTTTCAACCTGTGGCAACATTCCACATTATGTGGGGTGGATGAGATGTACCTTTTTCCTTTGTACAGTGGTAAAGGGTAACTTTGAAAGGGGTGGTGAAAAAAAAAGGTTGGAAAATCATAGATGTTCTCTGGCAGATTGATTTCTGGAAAGGACACATAGTGAAGTTAAGGGTCTGGAAATTGATTTTTTAAGAAGGTTTCGATGTCCTCTTCACATACCTGTTAGAAAATCTTTGTGCATTCTTGGGTGTTTAGGTTCCTAATTGTGAATACTACTGCTTTACAACAGTTCAAAAAAATCAGTGACATTTTGCACAACTGCTTTCCATTGATAACATCTTATATATTATTCTGAAGAAAATAATATAAAAGAATCAGTTCAGTACAGTTGCTCAGTCATGTCCAACTCTTTGTGATCTCATGGACTACAGCACACCATGGTTCCTTGTCCATCACCAACTCCTGGAGTTTGCTCAAATTCATGTTCATTGAGTCAGTGATGCTATCAAACAATCTTATACTCTGTCAGCCCCATCTCCTCCTGCCATCAATCTTGCCTAGCTCAGGGTCTTTTCCAGTGAGTCAGTTCTTCTCATCAGGTGGTCAGATACTGGAGTTTCAGCTTTAGCATCAGTCCTAACAATGAACATCAGAACTGATTTCCTTTAGGATTGATGGGTTGGATCTACTTGCAGTCCAAGGGACTCTTGAGAGTCTTCTCCAACACTACAGTTCAAAAGCATAAATTCTTAGGCACTCAGCTTTCTTTATAGTCCAACTCTCACATCTACAGTTTTGACTAGATAGACTTTTGTTGGCAAAGTAATGTCTCTGCTTTCTAGTATGCTATGTAGGTTGGTCATAACTTTTCTTCCAAGGAGTAAGCATCTTTTAATTTCATGGCTACAGTCACCATCTGCAGTGATTTTGGAGCCCCCCAAAATAAAGTCTCTCACTGTTTCCATTGCTTCCCTGTCTACTTGCCATGAAGTGATGGGACCAAATGCTATAATCTTAGTTTTCTGAATGCTGCGTTTTAAGTCTACATTTTCACTCTCCTCTTTCCCTTTCATCAAGAGGCTCTTTAGTTCTTCTTCACTCTCTGCCATAAGGGTGGTGTCATCTGTGTATCTGAGGTTTTTAATATTTCTCCCAGAAATCTTGATTCCAGCTTGTGCTTCATCCAGCCAGGCATTTCACATGATGTACTCTGTATATAAGTTAAATACACAGGGTGACAATATACAACCTTGACATACTCCTTTCCCAATTTGAAACCAATCTGTTGTACCATGTCCAGTTCTAACTGTTGCTTCTTCACCTGCATACAGATTTCTCAAGAGGCAGGTCAGGTGGTCTAGTATTCCCATCTCTTTCAGAATTTTCCACAGTTTGTTGTGATCCACATGGCCAAAGTCTTTGGTGTAGTCAATAAAGCAGAAGTAGAACTCATGAACTCTCTTGCTTTTTTTCTGAAACTCTCTTGCTTGTTTGATTGTCCAATAGAGGTTGGCAATTTGATCTCTGGCTCCTCTGTCTTTCCTAAATCCAGCTTGCACATCTGGAATTTCTCAGTTCACATACTGCTGCAGCCTTGCTTGGAGAATTTTGAGTGTTACTTTGCTGGCGTGTGAGATAAGTGCAATTTTGCAGTAGCTTGAATACTCTTTGGCATTGTCTTTCTTTGGGATTGGAATGAAAACCGAGCTTTTCCAGTCCTGTGGCCACTGCTGAGTTTTCCAAATATACTGGTGTATTGAATGCAGCACTTTCACAGCATCATCTTTTAGGATTTGAAATAGCTCAACCTGAATTTCATGACCTCCACTAGCTTTGTTTGTAGCGAAGCTTCCTAAGGCCACATGACTTTGCATTCCAGAATGTCTGGCTCTAGGTGAGTGATATCACCATCATGGTTATCTGGGTCACAAAGATTTTTCTGTACAGTTCTATGTATTGTTGCCACGTCTTCTATATATCTTCTGCTTCTGTTAGGTCCGTACCATTTCTGTCCTTTTTAATATGGTTCAAAGCAAAAATAAGCAAGTCTACTATGGGACTTTGGATAGAATTTGTATCTTGCTGTTGTGTGAAAACTGTTTAAATCTCAATTATACTGAACTGGCTCATAGTGCTTTTCAGGTCTACTATGTTCTTCTACTTTCCTATATGTTCATTCTATTAATTTTTGAGATTTTGATATTGAAATGTCAACTAAAAATCTCAATTTGCCTACTTAAAAATAATAGTAACATATGGTGGAACTATTTGTAACTTTGTTGAGTATTTTTCAAATCTCTTATAAATGTCTTATTATACTTTCATAATTTAAAAAGATTAAAAAGAAACAAAACAAAAAGAAGAAGGAAGTCTATAAGTACGAACTCAATCTTTTTCATCACTTTGGTTAGCCATGTTGTCTATCTTTCTTATGTATGAGCTCATTTGCCTATGTACATACACATGCATACACATAACACACGAAGTCCCATTTTCTGGTATCTCAAAGTTCTCATTTGTGTTTAATACACAGTTGTTAAATAGGTTAGTGAAGTGGATGTTTATTAGACACTTTGCTAGGCTTTATGGATATAAATATTTACAATAAGCACTCTCCAATCCAAAGTAACTCTAGAAAGGAACAAACGCTGACAGCCGTTACCTTGCCACTTCCTCACGGCCTCATCACATGAGTGATTGGTGCATGTGCAGCTCCATAGCTCCAAGTGAAAAGACTGCTGGGCTGGAGAGATTCCTGTCCGCTTGGTACCCAGGAAGTGTTGACATATTCATAGTTGCCTCTGTCAAGTCCATGTGATGCTTTCTGGTAGTTAACTCAGTGCAGATGAATTGCCACTGTGCCTAGAAAGGCATGATTATAATGTCTTTTTGCTTGTTTATTTTATTTGTTTATTCTTAAGAGTAGCCTCAAACTCAAGAAAGAGTGAAACCTCACACTAAACTAACACCATATGGTAAGCTGTTCCTTTGGGCTCTCAAATAGGGTCTCTCCTTCAAATGAGTTATTCCTCGGGGCTACCTTATGTTCTGATAAATTTAAAAAAAATAGCAAAATAGTCTTAAGTATGAAAGTTAAAGACAGTATTTCAATGTATGTTGTGTGCTGTACTTAGTCTCTCAGTCATGTCCGACTCTCTGTGACTCCTTGGACTGTAGCCTGCCAGGCTCCATTGTCCATGGAGATTCTCCAGGCAAGAATACTGGAGCAGGTTGCCATGCCCTCCTCCAGGAGATTGTCCCAACTCAGGGATCAAACCCAGGGTCTTCCACACTGTAGGTGGATTTTTTACCATTTGCGCTACCAGGGAAGCCCAGGAATATTGGAATGCGTAGGGTATTCCTTCTCCAGGGAATCTTCCCCTCCCAAGAATCAAACTGGAGTTTCCTGGATTGCAGACGGATTCTCAACCAGCTAAGCTGCCAGGGAAGCCTGTTTGCATGTATAGAGTACTGTAATTCTAGTTATATTCATAAAAGAAAATTAATTAAGCCTCAGTAGCTTCTTAGGGCTTTGGTTATTTCTTATAATAACAGATCATTTAAAAGTACATTGGCATTAAAAGTTAGGTTTTTATGATTTCTTAAAATAAGTTCCAATCATCAAAATTTATCATCTTTAACTTTACTTTGAATATGCTTTACAGCCATTAAGTGAATCTATATTGAGCAGAAAAAAAAATCAGAACCAAAACATTGCCCCTTAAAAACAAAAACAAAAAAGAAACTAAGTACAGTTTGTATTTATAGATTTTCAGATGCTTTACTACAAATTAAAAATTCCATCTTGCCAGCCACTAAAAGTATGGCAGTGAGGCTCCTTTTGTTGCCACACAGTTATTTTTATTTACCAAATGTAAGTCTCAGATAACTGCATAGATTTCTCTACACTTGAGGCCATTTAATTGGGAAGAAATTATTGTACAAAAAGCATTCTAAAATAACAATAGCAGCAAAGGGCAGCTGCTAGAGTCTTAATAGATTTTCTGTTCAGAAAAACTTTAGCATTTCTGCAGAACAAGATCAATATTGGTTTAATTTTCTTAAATATTTTAGAAGACTTCATAACAGAAATATTTTTCAATCCTGGAATCTACTAAGGGACTGTTATAGCAGGTGGCAAAAGGATCATTTGGATTGCTTAATCTATACTAAAATTGATCACAATCAAAATATTGGTTTATCTTTCCCTAAACTTGATCTACAGAGGTAAGAATTTTCTGAACCAACCATATGAAATGGTGAAAAGCAAATGGAAATATATGTAGGATTCCAACAAGAAGTATAAAAAGACAAAATTTCAAATGTTGCACTTGTCTGAATGCAACATTTCACAAAACCATGCCTACTTTTTAAATAAGTATGTTTCCTTTTTAGCAGTTAAGTTCTTTTTCCAGCAGATTAATTTGGAAATGATTAGAATTATCTTAAATTCTAATGTAGAGGGTCAGTGAATTTTGAGAACAATATCATTGTAATTATTATTAATAATATTGTTAATAACATACTTTAAATTTTTTAAGGTACTCTGCAACTACTGAGTGACAGATAATATCTTCCATACAGAAAGCATTGTCTTAAACATAGGTACCTAAGGGGTTTCCTTGGTGGCTCAGTGGTAAAGAATCCACCTGCCAATGTAGGCAACATGGGTTCCATCCCTAATCTTGAAAGATCTCACTTGTTCCAGAGAAACTAAGTCCATATGTCACAACTACCGAACCTGTGCCCTAGAGCTGATGCTCTGCAATAGGAGATGTTACCACAGTGAGAAGCCTGAGCACAGCAGCTACCGAGGAGCCCTCACTCCCCACAACTAGAGAAAACCCATACAGCAATGAAGACCCAGCATATACATAAATAAATAAATTTAAAAAAATTAAAAAAAGCAAGCAAACACAAATAAAACACATAGGTATCAAAAACACACCTGTGAGGAAGGTATTCTTATCTTTGTAGTTGTATAGAGCTGCCAAGGCTCAAAAGAATAAGTAAGTTATCCAGTATTGAGCAATGAATAAGTATCACATACAGGATCTAGTTCTAGGTAAAGAAACTGAAAGTGAAAGTGAAGTCACTCAATCCTGTCTGATTCTTTGCGACCCCATGGACTGTAGCCTACCATGCTCCTCTGTCCATGGGATTTTCCAGGCAAGAGTACTGGAGTGAGTTGCCATTTCCTTCTCCAGGGGATCTTCTCGACCCAGGGTATCTTCCAGACCCAGGTCTCCTACATTGTAGGCAGATGCTTTACCATCTAGGTCAAATCTTATGGCCTTAAGATTAATTGTACACCTAAAAATCTTCTCAGGAAGATATTTCAGTACAAGAATAGCTGCCAACATCCAGGGATTTATGAACCAAAAAGTCATGAAGCAAAGTCTTTACTCTCCATTTCAGAAATGGTATGTAGGCTCATAGGATTCACAAAATATAATTGTCAAAATCCCTTCATAAACATGAAATTGTGATTTTGAGAAGTCTCATAGAACTAAACTATGATATTTCACTGGTTTCTTCCCAGTCATGTGTTTCATGAATGCTCTGGCTTAATATTTGAGCCCTTAAATTAGGCTATCTGGAAAGGGATGTTTGGAAGTATTATCTTAGAATAGAAAATGTACTGGCCATTGATCCAAACCGGATACAATCATTTATTACTCTTCAGCTGACAAACATAAACTTTTGACCATGGTTTTCAACTTGTTCTATTACTTATTGCTACATCCTTGTCCATCAGCGAATCTCCTGGGGTGAAACTATGTTGGATCATTTCTTACATAATTTACAAGCTCCAAGTGAAACAACAGAAGCGACTAATACAGTATGCTCCCTACTGAAATTTTAAATTGCTTTAGTGCACACTATTCATATTTAAACTGTACAGTAATATATCGTGTTGGTAGATAGTCTCTGAAGCATATCAAAGACTTTTCTTTCTCTTTTTTATTATTAAGTAAAGTCTAACAGAAACATATATTGGAATCCATTACAGACTGATTTACCATATTTTTTAAACAGGGTTGGTGGAGTGAGGATGTTAACACCTTGCTTAACTGTTTGCTTCAAGGACAGGTACTTAGATTTTCTCATACAATGTTGATTTAATTTTGGGAAACCAATACCAGTGGTTCCCAATTGTAACACTGTGAATAGTATATGACATTAGATACTAACTACATAACTATACATGAAAAGTCCAATAGAACATGTTTAGTCGATGAAAGAATTGCTCTGCCACGTAATATTAGCTTTTCTTAGAAATTCTGCTAGGTTCAACTAATACATGTTTGTTTGTTTTTTTTAATATATCTTAGAAGAGAAGCTCATATATTAGTAATGGAAAGTTACTAATACTTAGTAAAACATTAGCTTGGGTAGAAAAAAGTAATGTTCAAAGGTATATTTAACAATTATGTAAACAGCTTTAATGTTGTGTACACTGGTGGCTACCAACACTCATGTTAATCTGAATCACATATGAATGCCTGAGTCTCACCATAGAACCTTATTTTTTCCTTTGGTCAAGGTTTGGGTCTGAGTAGAGACACGTTTTTGTTTTTTTTTATCCTCCCTAGGTAAGTTGAATGTGCAAGCAGAGTTGAGAACTACTGGTCCTCTGTAAAATCAAAGAGATGAACTAAGAACAGTCCCTGAATCCTGGCAATAGATGGAAAATGATTTTTAGGAGAAATACTCCCTTGATAAAATAGGTTATTTACTGTCCAATTTCAAATACATGGAAATTTTCCAGTCTCCTAATCACCTTCCTTCTTTCTTTCTGTCTTTCTTTCCTTTTTTTTTTTTTTTAGCAATTAATTTCCACTGGGAAGCATCTGTCCACTGTTTAACACGGTATTTACCATAGAAACATTTAACAGTGATTCACAGAGCCAGTCTATAGATTTTGAAGAAAGAAAGTCATTTTTAAGAGGTAGCAATTTCCCTAACTCTACCAATAGCCCTCAGAAACCATGCTAATAAGTTCACAAAACACTGATAATTCTTAATGAGTTTTACAAATATGTAAAGCAAACTGAGTAAATAGCCCCCCCCCCTTTTTTTTTTTTTTTGCTTTTTGGGATGATGTTGAGGAAAGAGTTACAAGGGAGAAACAGAAAAAATAAATAAATAAGCGAATAGCATTTTGCTCGCTTGTCTATCTTGTGTAAGGACTGTTTCCTAATTGTACAACTGAAATCCAAAAATGTTTTCCACAGTAATGGTACAAGATGAGAAAACAATATCCCAGAGCCTGCCTTGACTGAGTTCTCTTCCTCCTTTCATGCACTGTCTTAGAAAATGAAAGGGAAATAGAGACGAGAGAGGATGACAGGCCACCAAGCTTTGCCTTGGTTAAGGGGACTTAGTCTATAACTTTGGTATAAGGGAAAGAAGAATCTGCTCCCCATGTCAGAGCAAAGAGAAATACCATGAGCAAGATTTTTTAAAACTGCAAGGTTTTTTTTTTCTTCTTTTTTTAATGATCAGAGAAAAATCTGTATTTTGTAAAAGGCAGTAAAAATTTACCTTGGCCCAGAGAAATGAAAACATGGGAAACATAAATTTTCCATAGATGCTTTGCACTATAAAACAATAATATAATTCAACAGAACAAGATACATAAATATGTTAACAAAAAACCGAGAAGTAAAGGCAAACTAAAGACGTGAACAAAAGGACCAAGATAACCATAAAAATGCTGGAAAAAAATTAGAATGACAAGTAATGTATCAGCATTTGAAAATAAATTGCTATAATTGACTAAAGATTTTAGATAACTGTTGCAACCACATATGAAAAAGACAGAGATTAAATCTATCAGTGAGAAGCAAAATCATATAGAAGAAGCACAATGGATCTCGCTGAAGCATTATTGATTTCCCCAGAATAGAGAGCATAACAAATTAACCAAAAATTAAAAAACCAAAAATTTAGAAATATAACATGAGCAACATTTTCTAAAATAAAGAACTAATTTGCAGTATGAAATAGCATTTTTAGTTCTAGAAAAATTCCATATATATTTGTTAATTGATTTGTTAACTCAAATATTAATTCTAATTGATTTGTTAAATGTGTAGAAAGAGAATATTTTGGGCATCATGGAGAGAAAGAAAATCTTACAAAAGAAAGAGTCAAAACACACTGCCCCTGAGACACTTCTCAGCAACATTGAATGCATGGTGCATTAAAATAATTACTACTGAATCCTGAAATGAAGAGTGATCCAATTACCATATCTGACAAGTTATAGTTCAACTATAAGGCAACTACTTTTCTTGTTACTAGTAGTAATTCCCTGTTTAGAGAAATATCAACCAAAAAACCCCCCTAGAAACAATTTAAATATTAAACCGTTAATAGTTAACAAGAAAGAAAACAATTATTGTGTCCAAAAGACTTAGGCAGAATTAGAAAGAATGAAATAATGCCATTTGCAATAACATTGATGCATCTGGAGATTATCATGCTAAGTGAAGTAAGTCGAAGACAAATATATGACATCACTTATATGCAGAATCTTTAAAATATTATACAAATGAGCAAACAGAAACAGATTTAGAGAATGAAATTATTGTTACTGGGGAAGAGCAGGGAGATTGGTAGGGAGGAGGGATAGATTGGAACTTATATGTGCACAACCGACAAGGACCTACTGTATAGCACAGCGAATTCTGTTTAATATCCTAAAATAACCTAAATGGTAAAATAATTTGAACAGAATAGACACATGTATACATAAAACTGACTCGTTTTGCTGAAACTAGCACAGTGCTGTTAATCAACTATACTTCAATACAAAAAAAAATATTTAGACTATTGAATATAGTGAGCTGAAAAAACTTGATATACAAATGCTGTCAACTTAGATTCTACAAAACTGAAGCATAACTAACAAAAATACAAGTTTTTCACAGAGGGAAATCAACATGACTTTCTGTAATTGAAATTGATCAGTTAAGCTCAGTCACTCAGTCATGTCTATTTGCGACCCCATGGACTGCAGTACGTCAAGCTTCCCTGTCTATCACCAACTCTGGGAGCTTACTCAAATTCATGTCCATTGAGCCAGCAATGCCATCCAACCTTCTCATCCTCTATTGGCCCCTTCTTCTCCTGCCCTCAATCTTTCCCAGCATCAGGGTCTTTACTAGTGAGTCAGTTCTTCCCATCAGGTCACCAAAGTATTGGAGTTTCAGCCTCAGCATCAGTCCTTCCAACAAATATTCAGGACTGATTTCCTTTAGGATGGACTGGTTGGATCTCCTTGCAGTCCAAGGAACGCTCAAGAGTCTTCTTCAACACCACAGTTCAAAAGCATCAATTCTTCGGTGCTCAGTCTTCTTTATAGTCCAACTCTCACATCCATACATGATCACTGGAAAAACCATATTTTTGACTACATGGACTTTTGTTGGCCAAGTAATGTCTCTGGTTTTTAATATGCTATCTAGGTTGGTCAAAGTGTTCCTTCCAAGGAGCAAGCATCTTTTAATTTCATGTCTTCAGTCACCATCTGCAAGGATTTTGGAGCCCAAGAAAATAAAGTCTCTCACAGTTTTCATTGTTTCCCCATCTATTTGCCATGAAGTGATGAGACCAGATGCCATAATCTTAGTTTTCTGAACGTTGAGCTTTAAGCCAACTTTTTCACTCTCCTCTTTCACTTTCATCAAGAGGCTCTTTAGTTCTTCTCCACTTTCTGCCACAAGGGTGGTGTCATCTGCATATCTGAAGCTATTGATATTTCTCACAGCAATCTTGAGTCCAGCTTGTGCTTCATCCAGCCTGGGATTTTGCATAAGGTACTCTGCATATAAGTTAAATAAGCAGGATGAAAATATACAGCTGTGATGTACTCCTTTCCCGATTTAGAACCAGTCTCTTGTTCCATGCTCAGTACTAAGTGTTGTTTCTTGACCTGCATACAGATTTCTCAGGAAGTAGGTCAGGTGGTCTGGTATTTCCATCACTTGAAGAAATTTCCACAGTTTGTTGTGATCCATGCAGTCAAAGGCTTTGGCATAGTCAATAAAGAAAATAGATATTTTCTGGAACTCTTACTTTTTTGATGATCCTTGGATGTTGGGAATTTGATCTTTACGCCTTTTCTAAATCCAACTTGAACATCTGGAAGTTCATGGTTCATGTACTATTGCAGCCTGGTCTGAAGTATTTTGAGCATTACTTTGCTAGCATATGAGATGAATGAGCATGTGAATACACAGAAGAACTATATAGAAAAGATCTTCACGATCCAGATAATTACAATGGTGTGACTCACCTAGAGCCAGATGTCCTCGAATGGGAAATCAAGTAAGACTTAAGTAACATCACTTCAAACAAAACTAGTGGAGGTGATGGAATTCCAATTGAGCTATTTCAAATCCTAAAAGATGATGCTGTGCAAATGCTGCATTCAATATGCCAGCAAATTTGGAAAACTCAGCAGTGGCCACAGGACTGGAAACAGTCAGTTTTCTTTCCAGTCCCAAAGAAAGGTAGCGCCAAAGAATGTTCAACCTATAGCACAACTGGACTCATCTCACATGCTAGCATAATACTTGAAACTGATAGTTAAGAACTAATGACCTCAACTGCTTAATACAAAATCCATTTTCTTAATTTTATAAAGTTCTTTTAAGAAACATATCATTTGATGAAGAAATGTTTAAATATTTATAGTTTCTTCAGGTTTTCTTCATATTTTGCAAAAGTATATTTAGCACTTCTATTAAAAAAATATAAAACTATATCTTCTCTCTCTAGGCATGAAGAAAATGATGATTGGAATGATACCATTTTAGGTGCAGGAATTCTGAATTGCTTACATTATTTATAAAGATTAGTTTTATTAGTATTAGATTTATTTCTTTATACAAAAGTATTTTAAAAATTGGCTTCAAACTGTAGCTCTAAATTATAGATTTTTGTACCATTGGATTGTTGCTGTTTGATTGCTATATTATGTTTGATTCTTTGCAATGCCATGGTCTGTAGCATGCCAGGCTCTTCTGTCCTTGGGATTTTCCACACAAGAATACTGAAGTGGGTTGATATTTCCTTCTTCAGGAGATCTTCCTCACCCAGGGATTGAACTCATGTTTCCTGCATTGTCAGGCAGATTCTTTACCACTGAGCCATTGATTACTTACATATCTTTGTATAACTCTGATAAAATAATCAAAAAAGGAGTTTGTCTAAAATCAATATCTAGGAATTTAGTGATAAAATTATTACTATTAATAATCATATTATTAATATTGATTGTATCATTATTATTATGTAGGCCCATGCTTCCCTGGTGGCTCAGAGGTTAAAGCGTCTGCCTGGAATGCGGGAATGGGTTCCATCCCTGGGTTGGCAAGATACCCTGGAGAAGGAAATGGCAACCCACTCCAGTACTCTTGCCTGGAGAATCCCATGGATGGAGGAGCCTGGTAGGCTTCAGTCCATCAGCTCGCAAAGAGTTGGACACGACTGAGTGCCTTCACTTTCACTTTCATGCCAATTACTATTCAGGTAATATCTCATATTAGGTAGTATTACCTACCCTTCTGAGTTAGTGGCCTCCAATAAGGTTCCTTCTGTCCCATGTGGCCTGCATCAATGGGATGAGACCTAGTTCAGTATAGAAGCAAAGGAAACAGATTCATTTTGCTGTACATCTGAAGCTAATACAACATTATAAATCTACTATACTCCAATAAAAATTTTTTTAAAGGAAGAAACTAAAGAAAGCTTTGTTCTTTCTTCAAAGAACAGAGAAGTACAAGTTCCAAATTCTTGCTCTACAATCTACAAGTCCCTGCTCTTTGAAAGGCAGTCCGTGGCAGGGCCTCTTCCCAGGGAACTCCTTTGAGGGGAGGGTGCAGAGTTTTGGAGCATGAGGGGCTGCTCTGCTCACGCTCCTGATCTCAGGGCCTGGTTCCCACACAGAGTTTCAGCACAAAAGTTACTCCACCGCCATCTTGGAATGCCAGCACAGCTGTTTCTCGGTGAGCGGCATCAGATGTTAAGTCCTCTGCATGTGGCCCCCTATGCGCAAGTGAAACTAAATGAAGCATAAAGGAAAAGAAATCAAAAGGTCAGGCTTTATTTCATTGCCCAGATTCTATTTCTATTCTCCAGGACTTGCTAATGGGCTTTGCTGGTGATACATCCCTCCTTGTCTTTTTTGAAGAGTCTGAGGGGCAACAGGTCCATATTCTGTAATGGTTTTCTGTTGGGTTTGGGTGTTGTGATAATCCCCAGGGAGTGGAGCATAGCATCTCCTCCGAGGCTGCCTTTAGATATGTGTGATCATCAGCAGGGGTTAGCCCTAAATGGTTCTATCCCTGAGCAACCATCATTTGGAGTTTTACAGATATAACATTTTGGAGATAAAGGGTGCCAGACAATCTAGGATGCAGGGACAAATATTAGCAACAGAATAATGGTCCTAAGGAGCCCAGGAAAGATACAAATTGAGTGATATTAGGGAGCCCCTCTTTTATTCACTGGCTCCAAAAGTGTTTGCCAAATTAGGCTGACTGTAGTAACTCTAGTAACTTTTTCCTGTAGCCTATCCCCACTTTCTGAATTTGGGCTACTTATATCAATGTAAGAAAACAGCACAATGTGTTGACCAGTACACAGGCCCCTCCCAGGCCCTTCTATCTTCCTGTATCTCCTGGAGTTACAGTACTCCAGATCCAGGTGCCAGGTGCAAGCCTCCATATGTGGTATTCTGTGAACACTAATAAAACAAAAAAGGTTAGATTTAATTACACAGATTTTACATTTATTTCACAGAAATTTTTAACAGGCTGGTAACAGTAGCAAAACACCTGACAGCTATTTTTGGATAAGAGTCCTTTTACCACACACAAAAATACCATTAAGTAAATAAAGAGGAAATAGGAGGAGAGGAGAAAAGATTTGTTGCATATTTGTTCCATGAATGAATGAAATTAACTTTCAACTATGTAGCACAAGTTTATTCTCCAAGATAGATTGGTTAGAAAACAAACAACTAGGAAGAACTTATTGACTTGCTGCACAGTGCCTTTAGATATAAAGCAATTAACTATTGAAAGACATTTGTTCAAAATACAATTTACATAGAGTTTGGACCAGTTGATCTCTGGAATTTCTTCTATATAGTATTTAATGGACTCCATATTTTTCACTAAGGGCACCTAGTCCTCATTTGTAATAATAAAACCATATCAACATATAAAGGGCTTCCCAGGTGGCTCAGATGGTAAAATGTCTGCCTGCAATGTGGGAGACCTGGGTTTGATCCCTGGTTTGGGAAGATCCCCTGGAGAAGGAAATGGCAACACACACCAGTACTCTTGCCTGGAAAATTCTATGATGGAGAAGCCTAGTAGCCTACAGTCTATGGGGCTGCAAAGAGTCAGACACTACTGAGCAACCTCACTTTCTTTCTTTCTTTCTTTCTTTCTTATCAATATATAAAGTATGTTGCTACATATCTCATGTTTCCCACTAAGGAATGTGAGAGTAAATCATGAGTTTCAAGCTTTTAGTTTCTCCTATAAAAATATTGTTATTATCCTGTAAGGCATGGTCAAGATGCTGATTTCACAGAATTTTTTTTTTTTTTTTTGAAACAAATTCAAGATGAGCATCTACAGGCAGGGATACTAGCAGATTTGTTCAGCATGGAACATACTGAATTCCTGGCCACAGAGTCCACATGCAAGGGAAACCCAATAAAAGCCACAAGTCTTCCTTGTTACCTTCAGTATAATCTAAGAGCTACTGATGAGCAGAGCAATGTCAATGATGTAATAGCCCTGCCTAAAGTCCACATGCTTCTCCCGTAGAACACTAGCCTCAGAAGCCCAGCATTGCAGTTTATTCAGAAGAACACTTGCATAGTGAGCTAATTGGTTGTATGATGGGGAAAAAAGAGCTGCCTTTTTAAAAGTATAATATATTACAGTATTCGACAAAACAGATATTCTGAAAACAGGTTTCAGAAATGAGAGTTCACTGCTTAATGCTGTTTATAAGGATTCTCAGAGAAAATAAGTTTTTCTCAAGTGGCACATTTTTGCTGAAAGTTCAAAATGAGTTATACAATATGCTGGGATATAATAGTATTTAAGTATGCATATGTTAAATTATTTAATTACATGTAATGAAATGGCTCATAAACTTAATGGAAGGGACAGTACATATTAAAATGCTGATAATATAGTTTTCCTAAGAAAAATTTATCACAGATGGAAATGGGCAAGAAGGTGGATGATATGTGTTTTCAGACAGGAATGTGGATTCACTCAAAGTTTAGGGAAATGTATTGATCTTTTCAATTCACTATATGCTGTTGATTAAAGGTCTCGATTTAGTGAAGTTAAATGTTAGCTTTTTGATTTTTGCCCTGTAGAAATGCAAATCATTTCAATTTGATGGAAGGGATAACTCAAAGTTTGTATTTTATTGCCTTTTTGTATATTAATCAATTTTAAAATTAATTAATAAAAATCTAACCTAGCATTTTTAAAAGTTGCTTATAAATAACTGGTTTCTCAAATGTTAATGTTTTCCTCAGGAACAGTACTTGTTGAGCACAATATTTATTTGTATTAATTTGCTGTTTGTATGAGTTTCACAGTTTTGCCTTTGGAGCATTATACTTTACCCTAAATTCATATATCAAATCAGTAATAGCTTCTTAATATTTACTCTTTAAGCAGCTTTCTGTAATACCAAATCTGGTACTTTATTTATATTGTTGCTTCCTTCAAATCCTTTTGTCTACAGGATATAGCTCAAACTGTTTCAGAAATAATTCTAGTACACAAAATTTAACTTCTGCCCATCTTTCCAGGATTCTCTCTTGCTCTGTTTACCCTCAAATTCTATACCCCAGCACTATTGATTTGTTAATATTTACTCTAAACATGCCTAGATGTTTCATGGAGTCACTATGCTTTAGCTATTATTTCATCTGGGGATGCCTTTCTTCTAAGCATTTGACCCACCCTTTGTCATCTTTCTGAAAATATCAAATATTATTTTTAATGTAAAATGTTTCTGGAATAATCACCTCAAAATGCCCCACGTAAAACTAGTTTTCTTCCGTAGTTCCCTGATTCTAACTTAATAGCTCTCTCAGCACACCTGCAATTCTTTATTGCACTAATCTATTTACACATCTTTCTCCATTTGCTGAACACTATGCAGGAGACCCGGGTTCAATCCCTGGGTCGGGAAGATCCCCTGGAGAAGGAAATGGTAACCCACTCCAGTATTCTTGCCTGGAGAATCCCATGGACGGAGAAGCCTAGTAGATTACAGTCCATGGGGTCGCAAAGAGCCGGATACGACTGAGCGACTTTACACACACACACACACACACACACACTTCTTAAGGGGGCTTCCCAGGTGGCGCTAGTGGTAAACAAACCGCCTGCTATTGCAGGAGATGTAAGAGACAAGGGTTTGATCTCTGGGTCAGGAAGATCCCCTGGAGAGGGCATGGGAACCCACTCCAGTTTTCTTGCCTGGAGAGTTCCATGGGCAGAGTAGCCTGGTGGGCTGCAGTCCATAGGGTCGCCAAGAGTTGGACACGACTGACGTGACTTAGCACAAGCACATACTTATTAAGGGTGGTTGTATGTCTTATATGGCTTTGTATTCTCACAGTTCTGATGCATAACTCTCTGATACAGAGGAGACATCTGATTCACATTTATTGAAAACTGAAACAATCATTGAGGATATGAACTGGGGAGACATTCATGTGGCTTAACATCATAATGTGAAAACTGGAAAGGATTTTAGAAATCAGCTAGGTATGACATCCTCAGTGAATAAATCCACCTAAATTCTACATTTTAAACACTAAGGATGAAAGGTATAAATGTTTCTATTTACTCACTCAATAATCCCCAATCCTCATTTTATATAAAGAAATTAAGGCCTAAAAATAAAGGAAATTATTCATGGTCATATAAAAATTCAGTGACAGAATGGGAGTTAGCTCTTTTATCTTGAATCCAAAACAAGTATTCTTAAAACCAGTACCCAGGACATGAAGTATTTTTTCAAAAGGTCCCCTGTTGAATTTAATTCTGATGAATTAGCTTTGCCTTTAGAGAACTGCATTTATAGACAGGCCTGAGCCTGGGTAGAAGATTATCCCTTATACCATATTGCGTTTTCAGCATCCCCAAAGACTTCCTGACCTTTTAATTTCAGTTTGTTAACTCTCTGGGATGAGCATATCAGGATCAGAGTATCACCAGGAGTCATTTTAGTTTTCTTTGGAGACAAAGTAACATTACAGAGATCAGCTTTTGCTAATAACTTGACCTTTCAATTCAGTGAAACACACTGGTAACATGTGAGAGCTCTTTAAGAAAGGGGAAAAAATGAAAAAGGAAATATCAAGAGGTTTATGTTTTTCTGTTAAGACTTCTGACCAATTTACTACCATGATGTACAGTGAGAAAGACTAATAAACTCCATTTTTATTTTTGTATATAGAGTTACAAAGCCTTTTCTGTTTATTTATTTTAGGTGGGTCATGACCAAATTTAAAAAGAAAAAATAAATAAATTTGTATTAAAAGCAAATAGGCTTTTGAAATAGTGATATAAAGGAAAACTGTTTGGAGTAGTCTTAGTAAGTATAATAAAAACAGTTGTTATTTATACAAACATGATTCTGATGTTTATAGACTTTAAGGGACTTCATGATAAAATCAATTTAAACTAATAAATAAGTATTTGCAGATATATCATCCTAACATTTAAATCATCTGTATGAATGCTATAAAGACTGTTCCTTAGGGATAAAATATAGCATTAGTTGATAATGAATTTTTTCCCTCTGATTCTAACTTAATAGCTCTCTCAGCACACCTGCAATTCTTTATTGCACTAATCTATTTACACATCTTTCTCCATTTGCTGAACACTATGCAGGAGACCCGGGTTCAATCCCTGGGTCGGGAAGATCCCCTGGAGAAGGAAATGGTAACCCACTCCAGTATTCTTGCCTGGAGAATCCCATGGACGGAGAAGCCTAGTAGATTACAGTCCATGGGGTCGCAAAGAGCCGGATACGACTGAGCGACTTTACACACACACACACACACACACACACTTCTTAAGGGGGCTTCCCAGGTGGCGCTAGTGGTAAACAAACCGCCTGCTATTGCAGGAGATGTAAGAGACAAGGGTTTGATCTCTGGGTCAGGAAGATCCCCTGGAAGAGGGCATGGGAACCCACTCCAGTTTTCTTGCCTGGAGAGTTCCATGGGCAGAGTAGCCTGGTGGGCTGCAGTCCATAGGGTCGCCAAGAGTTGGACACGACTGACGTGACTTAGCACAAGCACATACTTATTAAGGGTGGTTGTATGTCTTATATGGCTTTGTATTCTCACAGTTCTGATGCATAACTCTCTGATACAGAGGAGACATCTGATTCACATTTATTGAAAACTGAAACAATCATTGAGGATATGAACTGGGGAGACATTCATGTGGCTTAACATCATAATGTGAAAACTGGAAAGGATTTTAGAAATCAGCTAGGTATGACATCCTCAGTGAATAAATCCACCTAAATTCTACATTTTAAACACTAAGGATGAAAGGTATAAATGTTTCTATTTACTCACTCAATAATCCCCAATCCTCATTTTATATAAAGAAATTAAGGCCTAAAAATAAAGGAAATTATTCATGGTCATATAAAAATTCAGTGACAGAATGGGAGTTAGCTCTTTTATCTTGAATCCAAAACAAGTATTCTTAAAACCAGTACCCAGGACATGAAGTATTTTTTCAAAAGGTCCCCTGTTGAATTTAATTCTGATGAATTAGCTTTGCCTTTAGAGAACTGCATTTATAGACAGGCCTGAGCCTGGGTAGAAGATTATCCCTTATACCATATTGCGTTTTCAGCATCCCCAAAGACTTCCTGACCTTTTAATTTCAGTTTGTTAACTCTCTGGGATGAGCATATCAGGATCAGAGTATCACCAGGAGTCATTTTAGTTTTCTTTGGAGACAAAGTAACATTACAGAGATCAGCTTTTGCTAATAACTTGACCTTTCAATTCAGTGAAACACACTGGTAACATGTGAGAGCTCTTTAAGAAAGGGGAAAAAATGAAAAAGGAAATATCAAGAGGTTTATGTTTTTCTGTTAAGACTTCTGACCAATTTACTACCATGATGTACAGTGAGAAAGACTAATAAACTCCATTTTTATTTTTGTATATAGAGTTACAAAGCCTTTTCTGTTTATTTATTTTAGGTGGGTCATGACCAAATTTAAAAAGAAAAAATAAATAAATTTGTATTAAAAGCAAATAGGCTTTTGAAATAGTGATATAAAGGAAAACTGTTTGGAGTAGTCTTAGTAAGTATAATAAAAACAGTTGTTATTTATACAAACATGATTCTGATGTTTATAGACTTTAAGGGACTTCATGATAAAATCAATTTAAACTAATAAATAAGTATTTGCAGATATATCATCCTAACATTTAAATCATCTGTATGAATGCTATAAAGACTGTTCCTTAGGGATAAAATATAGCATTAGTTGATAATGAATTTTTTCCCCCTTTTAAGAAACTGAATAGAAGATAATATGTTTAGAAGAAATGAAGACTTACATTTGTTAACAGGATGTGCAATCATCTGCCAGTTTTACAGTACAAAATATTTGTGATTCACTTTCCCTCTTTGCTGTCTTCCTCCTTTAACCCAACCTCTTTGCTATGCTCCTTGTTCTTTGCTCAAGAATTGTGTGTGTTGCTGCTAATGTTTCCAGAATAAATGAAAGAAGAAGGGGATCAAGAAAGTTATTATTTTAGCTGAGGAAATAATGAACTATTTCATGGTTGTAAACATATTCATCTGTAAGCTGTAGACTTTATTCTGTTGGTAACATAATAACTAAAATCTAGTTATATACCACTGAGAATATAGGATTCTGTACTGTAATGTACATGGATTTACAAACAACATTATTTTTAAAGCTGTATTGACTTCATTGATTTTCATAAGGGAATGTAATGGGGGTTTTATTGCAACTTACAGTTAAACAGTTGAAATACCTTAGGGCATGTTTTTCTTACTGTAGTGACAGAAGCAAAAGGTGGAATGTGGCACCACGAACCTTAAAACTATTGGATTTCATTGGTTTGTGCTTTAAACATATATTATTTAATATGTCTGTGTGGTTATAATATTTACTAATATATAGGACACAAATAGAACATTATTTTTTTACATTTCAAAGTTAATATCCTTATATTAATAAGTTCTGTATTTCAAGATTTATTTTAAAATAATTTTTTAGGTGAGCTAGAAGTAAATAACTCATATGTTTTAATAATTAAGTTTTCCTCTGAAATATGGCCAGCTGTAATTCTTTACCGGACTAACATACACACACACGTGTTCACAAATGCACACACACACACACACACACACACACACACACAGAGCGCAAAATTCCAGAAAATGTTGACTGTTGTTTCACCAGTCTTGTTTTCTGTGTTCATTGGACCTTGAAAAAAAATGATCACTTTACTAGGAAGCTTCTACAATTTCAAGAAAGCCCTAGTTGTTTAAATATATTTGTCTTCACACTCATTTAGGACTGACTCTACATGGTTAAATATCTTAACTTTGATGGAACTTCAAGTTGAGACATCAAGAGGGTTTCTAGGAAATAATGAAACTGGTGAATCTGCCTGAACTTGATGTGGAGAAAACCTAATTCATTTTATTTAAATAGGGACTAGATATTTACAAATTCTTGGCTAAGTCCCATATTGATTTCATTCAGAATTCTAGGATGAATTATTAGAGAGGTACTTTTAAACCTTTTTACCTTAATTGTTTCTGCTCAGAACTATGACTTGACTGTCCCTAAGACAGAGCAGGGAAAAAGCAACAACAAAATCTGTCAACTCATAGATTTAGATTCTAGACCTACAACTATATGACTATGTGAAGATTATTTGACCTTCTACCTGAGTGACTTTTGGCAAGTTGTGTTATCTCTCTGTCTCATTTTCCTTGTCCAAAAGATGTAAATACCAATAATATCTTCCTTGTAGAGTTTCTGTAAGATTTAAATCAGTTCATATTAGTAAAACACTTAAAAATTGTTTGTGTACAGAATCAGTTTACTATTTTTATTATTGAAGGCAGAATTATGGTCCCCCAAAGGTGTTCACATTCTAACACCTGGAACCTGGGATTATGTTTCTTTACATGGCCACAGGGGCTTGGCAGATATGATTAAGGTTGCAAATCTTGAGTTCAGGTGATTATCCTGGACCGTGGTGGTGGTCCCAGTCTAGTTACATGCACTATTAAAGCAAAAGAAATGGGCACAAGAATGGGACAGAAATGAGATAAAAGGAGTGATTTGAAGTGTGAGTTTCTCTCTTTGAAGATATAGCAGATAGATAGGTGATGCATGTGACCCCTCAAAGCCGGGACCTCTGACAACAATCTGACACCTCTAATGCCAGCCTGTCAATTCTAACAAGGGTCTCCATACTCTGAGGAACTGAATTTACCAACTATCTGAATGAGCAAGGAAACAGGACTCTCCTAAAAGCTCCATTCCTCATAGCACCTTGATTTTAGCCGGTGAAATCTGTCTCAGACTTACATTTACAGAACTGTAAGATAATAATTTTGTGGTTTTAAAACACAAAATTTGGGAAATTTATTTCCATTAACTTTTAAGTTCCATCATTAATATTTGAATAAATAATCGCTGCTTATTGAGAGTCATGGTACTTCCAGAGAGACAACTGGCATATAAATATTTGCTATCAGAACCTGTGTTTCCTAATAAGGCTCTAATTTGTGCAAGGATAGAAAGATATTTGTGATTAGTCGTGTTGGATTTATGCTGGTATTTCACATAGAGTGAAGAGTAATGTGTTGCATTACTAGAAATCTCTTAATAGAGATTTCCTCTAGACTTTTAATATTATTTCTACCAACATTGCAGTTTCATATTCTTTTCTTTATATAGGTAGAAATTAGAAACTGTAGAAAATGACAGGCTAAAGAATACACAATGAAAACATCTCTAGAAGATAAAGTTGGAAGATAAAGTTGAACAACTGCTTATAAACAGAACAGTGCTAGCTTAGAGTACACTATCACGTGCATTGTTAATTCACTTTAGAAAGAATGGAAATTGGTTTCCATATGGTTTACATATCAGTTATGAGCACATCAAATTTTTTTCCAGGATATCTTTCTGAACTGACTGTTTTGTATATCTATAAAAGTATCTTTTATAATTTTTATCTGAAAATCAAAAAGTTGAAAGAAAAAAAAATTCCATACACTTCAAAGCACAATGTATCAAACTGTAGAAGTGGGTAGTAGCCACATATTAAATATCAAAACATATTATCATGGTCAGAGAATATTGAAGTAATTCCCAGATTAATCATGCATCAGTTCAGTTCAGCTAAGTCACTCAGTCGTGTCCGACTCTTTGTGACCTTATGAATTGCAGTACGCCAGG
>SJYC01102168.1:0-13983 GCA_006408675.1 Madoqua kirkii | reverse complement strand
GAACCAGTCTGTTTTTCCACGTCCAGTTGTAACTGTTGCTTCCTGACCTGCATACAGATTTCTCAAGAGGCAGGTCATGTGGTCTGGTATTCCCATCTCTTTCAGAATTTTTCACAGTTTCTTGTGATCAACACAGTCAAAGGCCTTGGCATAGTCAATAAAGCAGAAATAGATGTTTTTCTGGAACTCTCTTGCTTGTTCGATGATCCAGTGGATATTGGCAATTTGATCTCTGGTTCCTCTGCCTTTTCTAAAACCAGCTTGAACATCAGGAAGTTCGCTGTTCACGCACTGCTGAAGCCTGGCTTGGAGAATTTTGAGCATTACTTTACTAGCATGTGAAATGAGTGCAATTGTGTGGTAGTTTGAGCATTCTTTGGCATTGCCTTTCTTTGGGATTGGAATGAAAACTTACCTTTTCTGGTCCTGTGGCCACTGCTGTTTTCCAAATTTGCTGGCATGTTGAGTGCAGCACTTTCACAGCATCATCTTTAAGGATTTGAAATAGCTCTACTGGAATTCCATCATCTCCACTAGTTTTGTTCATAGTGATGCTCTCTAAGGCCCACTTGACTTCACATTCCAAGATATCTGGTTCTAGGTTAGTAATCACACCATTGTGATTATCTAGGTGATGAAGATCTTTTTTGTACAGTTCTTCTGTGTATTCCTGCCACCTCTTCTTAATATCTTCTGCTTCTGTTCGGTCCATACCATTTCTGTCCTTTATCAAGCCCATCTTTGCAAGAAATGTTCCCTTGGTGTCTCTAATTTTCTTGAAGAGATCTCTAGTCCTCCCATTCTACTGTTTTCCTCTGTTGTTTGCATTGATCATTGAGGAAAGCTTTCTTGTCTCTTGCCTTCTTTGGAACTCTGCATTCAGATGCTTATATCTTTCCTTTTCTCCTTTGCTTCTCTTCTTTTCACAGCTATTTGTAAGGCATCCTCAGACAGCCTTTTTGCTTTTTTGCATTTATTTTTCTTGGGTATGGTCTGATTCCTGTCTCCTGTAGAATGTCACAATCCTCCATCCATAGTTCATTAGGCACTCTATCAGATCTAGTCCCTTAAATCTATTTCTCACTTCCACTGTATAATCATAAGAGATTTGATTTAGGTCATACCTGAATGGTCTAGTGGTTTTCTCTACTTTCTTCACTTTAAGTCTGAATTTGGTAATAAGGCGTTCATGATCCGAGCCACAGTCAGCTATTGGTCTTGTTTTTGCTAACTGTATTGAGCTTCTCCATTTTTGGCTGCAAAGAAGATAATTGATGTGATTTTGGTTCTACCATCTGGTGATGTTCTTGTGTAGAGTCTTCTCTTGTGTTGTTGGAAGAGGGCGTTTGCTATGACCAGTGACAAATATTAATTATTTTCACGCTACTATAGCTATTTTTGTTAATATTGTAAGTTATTTTCATAAGAGTGAAAGAAGATTCATGAAGGAAATGGATAAGCAGTACAAGCAAAAGGATAACAGGATTGAGAGTTTGGTGTAGAAACAGTCTTGATTAAGTTTTAACAACAAGGGGACATAGGTTTGAAATTCATAAGGTTAAACAGATTTTCTTAAAAGACCCTTAGAACACTTTAAAATAATTTTTTAATCTTTCATATTAATAGATATTAGGAAAAAATAGAAGCCCAGAAATTGTAAAGAAAAAAAAGATAATAGTTTATAATTTTACCATTTTAATCACTGTAAATGTTTTGATTTAGTTTCTCCATAAGATTTTCTCCATGCAATTGTTTAAAAATAGCTGGCATTGTAGCTGATATAATAATGCACTCATATATTTGTGCCTTCTTTGCTTCTTTTTTAACAATGCAAGCATTTCCCCCTTGTAGCTGCAAGCTATATACAGCAATCATTTAATGTATTCAAATCAGCATAATTCTCTCTCTCCTCCTCACTCCATCTTTCCTCCCACACACCAGCCGTTCCAGTGTACTTGCATTTTCTGAAGATTTCAAGCTATAACTTGCATGTCTGTAACTTTTCTTACACTATCCTAAATTAATCAAACTATTTCCCACCTCTTTCTTTGCACCCAACTCACAATGTTATAAGAGTAAGCTTAAGCACAAACTCCTCTTTTAAGAATTACCTCATCACTCTGGTCAGATTATTAGGCACCAACAACGGAAAGAACAGTCAATTTTGTTAAAGGGCTTTTTGATTGAGTTATATAGAGAAAGTAAGACATAAATAGGGGGTGAAACAAGATTTTAGGTAGAGATATTTAACAGGATAATGAAAAAATGAGTCTGTATCTCAAAAGACTTTTTTTTTCTTTTTTAAATTACTACACCAGTTCAGTACAGTTTGGTCACTCAGTCGTTTCTGACTCTGTGAACCCATCTAGTGCAGCATGCCAGGATTCCCTGTCCATCACCAACTACTGGAGCCTACTCAAACTCATATCCATTTTGTCAGTGACGCCATCCTACCATCTCATCCTCTGTCATCCCCTTCTCCCACCTTCATTCTTTCCCAGCATCAGGGCCTTTTCCAATGAGTCAGTTCTTCCCATCGGGTGGCCAAAGTACTGGAGTTTCAACTTTAGTATCAGTCCTTCCAATGAACATTCAGGACTAATTTCCTTTAGGATTGACTAATTGGATCTCCTTGCTGTCCAAGGGACTCTCAAGAGTCTTCTTCAACACCATAGTTCAAAAGCATCAATTCTTCAGTGCTCAGCTTTCTTTATTGTCCAGCTGTCACATCCATACATAACTACTAGAAAAATCATAGCTTTGACTGGATGAACCACTGTTGATGAAGTAATGTCTCTACTTTTTAATATGCTATCTAGGTTGGTCATAACTTTCCTTTTAAGGAGCAAGTATCTTTTAATTTAATGGCTGCAGTCACCATCTGCAGTGATTTTGGAGCCCCTCTGTCCCCCAAATAAAGATTCTCACTGTTTCCATTGTTTCCTCATCTGTTTGCCATGAAATGATGGGACCAGATGCCATGATCTTAGTTTTCTTACTGTTGAGTTTTAAGCCAGCTTTTTCACTCTCCTTTTTCACTTTTATCAAGAGGCTCCTTAGTTCCTCTTCACTTTCTGCCATAAGGGTGGTATCATTTGCATATCTGAGGTTATTGATATTTCTCCCAACAATCTTGATTCCAGCTTCTGTTTCATCTAGCCCAGCATTTCACATGATGTACTCTGCATATAAGTTAAATAAGCAGGGTGGAAATACACAACCCTTACATACTCCTTTCCATATTTGGAATCAGTCTGTTGTTCCATGTCCAGTTCTAACTGTTGCTTCTTGAGCTGCATACAGATTTCTCAACAGATACATCAGGTGGTATGGTATAACTATCTCTTTAAGAATTTTTAACAGTTTGTTGTGATCCACATAGTCAAAATCAACAAAGGCATAGTCAACAAAGCAAAAGTAGATGTTTTATGGGACTCTCCTGCTTTTTTGATGATCCAGCAGATGTTGGCAATTTTACCTCTGGTTCCCTGCCTTTTCTAAATCAAACTTTATCATCTAGAAATTCATGGTTCACATCCTGTTGAAGCCTGGCTTGGAAAATTTTGAGGATTACTTTGCTAGCATGTGAGATGAGTGCAATTGGACAGTGGTTTGAGCACTCTTTGGCATTGCCTTTCTTTGGGATTGGAATGAAAACTGACCTTTTTTCAGTCCTGTGGCCACCGCTGAGTTTTCCAAATTTGCTGGCTTATTGAGTGCAGCACTGTCACAACATCATCTTTCAAGATTTGAAATAGCTCAACTGGAATTCCATCACCTCCACTAGCTTTGTTCTTAGTGATTCTTGCTAAGGCCCACTTACCTTCACATTCCAGGATATCTGGCTCCAGGTGAGTGATCACATCATTGTGGTTATCTGGGTCATGAAAATCATTTTTGTATAGTTCTCCTGTGTATTCTTGCCACCTCTTAATATCTTCTGTTTCTGTTAGGTCCATACCATTTCTGTCCTTTATTGTGCTCACTTTTGCATGTAATATTCCCTTGGTGTCTCTAATTTTGTTGAAGAGATATCTAGTCTTTCATATTCTATTGCTTTCCTCTATTTCTTTACACTGATCACTAAGAAGTCCTTATATCTCCTTCCTATTCTTTGGAACTCTGCATTCAAATGAGTATATCTTCTTTTCTCCTTTGCCTTTAGCTTCTCTTTTTTTCTCAGCTATTTGTAAGGCTTCATCAGACAACCATTTTGTCTTTTTTGTATTTCTTTTTCTTGGGGATGTTCTTGATCACTGCCTTCTGTACAATGTCACGAGACTCTGTCCAATAGTGCTTCAGGCATCTGTCTATCAGATTTAATACCTTGAATCTATTTGTTACTTCCACTTTATAATAATCATAACAGATTTGATTTAGGTAATATCTGAATAGACTAGTGGTTTTCCATACTTTCTTCAATTTAAGTCTGAATTTGGCAATGAGGAGTTTATGATCTGGGCCACAGTCAGCTCCTGGTCGTCTTTTCTCTTACTGTGCAGAACTCCATCTTTTGCTGCAAATAATATAAACAATCTGATTTTGACACTGACCATCTAGTGATGTCCTTGTCTATGATTTTCTCTTATGTTTGGAAGAGGCTGTTTGCTATGACCAGTGTATCCTCTTGGTAAAACTCCATTAGCCTTTAACTTGCTTGGTTTTGTACTCCATGGCCAAATTTGCCTGTTACTCCAGATAGCTCCTGACTTCCTACTTTTGCATTCCAGTCACCTCTAATGAAGAGGACATTGTTTTTGAGTGTTATCACTACATAGAAGGAATTAAATACATGTGTCAAAGAGACCATAACAGAAGAGTATGAAATATGTGAAAAAAAGAAAAAAAGAGAGGGTCAAGTTTAGAGTTTCAGGAAACCTCACCTTAGAGACAGGTTATCAACGGAGTCAAAACCCAAAAGAAGACCTAAGAGAAATGAAAAAGGAGTTAGTCTGCTAGAATATTGTAATATAATAAAAATTGATTGAGTATGGGTTTCAGGAAGAAGAGGTCAATAAAGACAAATATTACAAACAGATCAATTAAAATAATTTAATAAGGTATTAATTGTATTTCCCATTTTACTTTTGTAACAGTGATATAGGTAGAAGATAGATTATAGTGGTCTTAAAAACAAGTATGTGTCTCCTAGAAGATTGATCATGTACTCTTATCTCCCTTTAACTCAAAGTTCTCAAATACAAATAAAATGTTTGGAAACTTACTATTTGGCAGATACTGTTGAAAGGGCATTCTGGTCTTATCTCATTGAATCAGCATGAAAGTGGATGTGAAACTCACTCAGTCATGTCTGACTCTTTGCCACCCCATGGACTGTACAGTCCATGGAATTCTTCAGGCCAAAATCCTGAAGTGGGAAGCTGTTCCCTTCTCCAGGGAACTTCCCAACCCAGGAATTGAACTGGGGTCTCCTTCATTGCAGGTGGATTCTTTACCAGTTTAGTTACCAGGGAAACCCATTCTATCAGCAAAATAGCCATAATGTATCAGTTATAAAGTGAGGTGTAACAACTAATTTACAGAGGCAACAACCAATGGAGTCATAGATACATCAAGTACCTTTTAAGAGAAACCCTGAAAGGGAGGAGTGACATCTTTGAAAAACAAAGTTACTTATCACTATAGACCAAGTGCACAGGTCTTGTACACATTTTTCTAGCTTTATGTCTAATGGTTTCATATCTGTGATGCTATTTTGTGTATTATTGCTGCTTCCATTAAATTTCTTATCATTTGATTCTAGTATATATATGCAAGATTAATTTTTATGTATTGATATTGCATCCTTATACATTGCTATAAGGCCGTATAAGGATTAAATACACTTATTGAATTTAGTATCTTTTTTATAGGTTCCATTGGGTTTTCTACACGTCACTGTGATTAAAGACATCTTTCTTTACAAACTGTATTTTATTTACTTTTCTTGAAATGGTATAAGTTTGATACAGTGTTGAATAGAAGTAGGGATAACAGATATTGATATTTCTGATTATAGGAAAAAATCAAATACCATGTTAGTTATACATTTCTCTTAGATGCCCATTTCCTACTTGAGAGAATTCCCCTTGTCTTCTCATTTTTGTGTGTGTGTGTGTGTGAATTATTATCAAGAAAAGATAATATTTGGATTTGGTTAAATGCCTTTTCTATCTCTTTTGGCTTTTAGCATCAAAAAACTCAGGCTTCAGTTTGAAATACCCCAGGATAGTTAGGATCAGTTCAGTTCACTTCAGTCGCTCGGTCATGTTCAGCTCTTTGCGATCCCCATGAATTGCAGCACACCAGGTCTCCCTGTCCATCACCAACTCCCAGAGTCCACTCAGATTCACGTCCATCGAGTCAGTGATGCCATCCAGCCATCTCATCCTCAGTCATCCCCTTCTCCTCCTGCCCCCAATCCCTCCCAGCATCAGAGTCTTTGCCAATGAGTGAACTCTTCGCATGAGGTAGCCAAAGTATTGGAGTTTCAGCTTTAGCATCATTCTTTTCAAAGAACACCCAAGGCTGATCTTCAGAATGGACTGGTTGGATCTCCTTGCAGTCCAAGGGACTCTCAAGAGTCTTATCCAACACCACAGTTTAAAGCATCAGTTCTTCAGTGCTCAGCCTTCTTCACAGTCCAACTCTCACATCCATACATGACTACTGGAAAAATAATAGCCTTAACTAGACAGACCTTAGTTGGCAAAGTAATGTCTCTACTTTTGAATATGTTATCTAAGTTGGTCCTAACTTTTCTTCCAAGGGGTAAGTGTCTTTTAATTTCATGGCTGCAATCACCATCTGCAGTGATTTAGGAGCCCCAAAAAGTAAAGTCTGACACTCTTTCCACTGTTTCTCCATCTATTTCACATGAAGTGATGAGACCAGATGCCATGATCTTCGTTTTCTGAATGTTGAGCTTTAAGCCAACTTTTTCACTCTCCTCTTTCACTTTCGTCAAGAGGCCTTTTAGTTCTTCTTCACTTTCTGCTATAAGGGTGGTGTCATCTTCATATCTGAGGTTATTGATAGGAATTTCTTATGCTTTGAGCATAAGGTCTTTTGCTTTAGAAGTAGCAACAGTAACATTTGTGATACTAATCACTGCTCATGCATATAGGCTAAATAATGTATAAATACAAATTATCTCTGCTCAGGGACTGCCCATCTACCATATTGTCAGTCTTCTCATTCTGACTTTAAGAGGATATCACATATTTGTTTTCCATTCTTAGGACATATAAAAGAAAGTTCACTCTTCCATATTGTATTTAGAATTTCTTCTTTAGTATAGATCACTTCTCTTCTTTCAATATGGAAACATTTTTAAAACTATTGAATAAACTGATGACAAAATAGTAGAATATATTTTTAGCTTATATAAAATGGCAAAAATGCACAGATCTGCATTAAAACATACTTAAATAATTTTGATTATAAAGCAGACTAAAGGGAAAAAAAAACACATTGCTGATTTAGAATCATAGCAAGGTTATAAAAGCTGTATTTCAAACTTTGAGGCCATGATGTTACTAATATCTCAGGTTTTGGATTTTGGAAATTCAAGATTATTCACACATCATTTATTATTTATCACTCTTCACAGGGCTTGAATGGTAGGACATAGAAGCAAAGAGAGGGAAAAAAAAGTATTTTCACAAACCAAGATAAATAAAGGCAGATTGTTATTTAGTCACTAAGTTGTGTCCAACTCTTTGCAACCCCATGGGCTGCAGCATACCAAGATTTCCTGTCCTTCACTATCTCCCCAATTGCTCAGATTCCTGTCTAATGAGTTGGTGATGCTATCTCACCATCTCATCCTCTGCCACTCTCTTCTTTTTGCCTTCAATCTTTCCCAGCATCAGGGTCTTTTCCAATGAGTCATCTCTTCATATCAGGTGGCCAGAGTATTGGAGTTTCAGCTTCAGCATCAGTCTCTCCAAAGGATATTCAGAATTGGGTTCCTTTATGATTGTCCGGTTTGATTTCCTTGCTGTCCAAGGGACTCTTAACAATCTTCTCCAGCAAAATTTGAAGATATCAGTTCTTCATCGCTCAGCCTTCTTTATGGTCCAACTCACACATGACTACTGGGAAAACCATAGTTTTGACTATGCACACCTTTGTTGCCAAAGTGATGTCTTTATTATTTAATACATTGTCTGGTTTTTTTCATAGCTTTCTTTGCAAGGAGCAATTATCTTTTAATTTCACGGTTGACATTATAATCCACAGTCATTTTGGAACCCAAGAAAATAAAATCTGTCACTGCTTCCATTTTTTACCCATCTATTTGCCATGAAGTGATGAAATCAGAGGCCATGATCTTTGTTTTTTGAATGCTGAATTTTAACCTTTTTACTCTCCTTGCTCCAGATATAGCCTTAAAGTCCAGATACCATCTTACACAATTTTCAGGTCAGGCTTTGACTCCAAATAAGATTGTTGCAATTCAAATGTATGTTTGTTTTAAAAAGATATATTTTTGGAGTTGGGGCTAACATTTTATAGTATAATGACATTTACTTTAATTTTTGACAATATTATCTTAAACTGTTTTCTGATTATACTAGAGAATTTCACAATTATGTTTTGTCAGTTATCACAAATCATCCCAACAAACTTTGTCATTTTGACAAAAATTGTAGAAATTAATTTATTGTAATTTATCTAAAGTGGTGCTAGGCAACACAGCCACTTAAAAATTTTGATTCAGAAGGGAAATATTTATGTCAGTCTCATTTTATTTTATTATAAGTCAAATACGTTTACTCGTTTTTTTTTTTTTTGGAAAGTTTTTCAATATGAAAGCATTATAAATTCACCTTAAATCTAGGCTTCATATTTTATCGTTGTTTCTTATTTTCTGAAACTAGGTAACCAAAAAGTAGTAGCAATTAAGGTTTGCCTTTGGCTGTTTTGTGTCTTTGCAAGGTATTCTTATATTCATTTTACCTAAAGCTTAAACATTTGACTATGACTTTGATCTTCGAAGTATTTTTCACAAAAATCTAGTCAGACCATTTTTGAATTCTGCACGATGTGCTCTAAGACTTACACAGCTGTTATAGAATAGAAAAGACAATTTTGACTTTCAGTTTTTCTTCTGAATAAGAGAAAATGACACCTATTTGGTAGTGGGTTCCCATTATTTTGCAGGCTATAGTGCAACTATCTTATTTCTGAGATAAAGAGAAGCCATCTAGTTCAACTGCATGCAGCAAGAAAACTTTCCTCAAACCTCTTGACTAAAAATGAAATTTTAGTTGTCTTTTTCTGTTAAGAATTAAAAGAAAGAAATGACTTGAAAAATAACAAACATTATAGTACAAAGTTGTAAATGAAAGGATAATGAGAAAGTAGTGAAAGGGGCAGAAATGAAATACCATCAGCAACACATGTTTTGACCAAAATAGAAATATAACTGTAACCCGAATGGCTGTTTTAAGCAGGATGATAAACATATGGAGAATTGGCATTAGGTGGGTTAAACCTTTATATGACAGTGTTTTCTACAGAATTAGTAGTTGGACATATAAAGACATATTTTACTTTAATGACTAGTCTCAATAAATATCTGTAATTGAATACTTTTAAATCTTGGTTCTATGAGTTAAGTTATTCATTTTTGTTAATAGAATTTCTATGGCAGAAAGTGAAGAGGAACTAAAAAGCCTCTTGATGAAAGTAAAAGAGGAGAATGAAAAAGTTGGATTAAAGCTCAACATTCAGAACGAAGATCATGGCATCCAGTCCCATCACTCCAGGGGAAATAGATGGAGAAACAGTGGAAACTGTCAGACTTTATTTTGGGGGGCTCCAAAATCACTGCAGATGGTGATTGTAGCCATGAAATTAAAAGACGCTTACTCACTGGAAGAAAAGTTATGACCAACCTAGATAGCATATTGAAAAGCAGAGACATTACTTTGCCGACTAAGGTCTGTTTAGTCAAGGCTATGGTTTTTCCTGTGGTCATGTATGGATGTGAGACTTGGACTGTGAAGAAGGCTGAGCACCGAAGAATTGATGCTTTTGAACTATGGTGATGGAGAAGACTCTTGAGAGTCCCTTGGACTGCAAGGAGATCCAACCAGTCCATTTTGTAGGAGATCAACCCTGAGATTTCTTTGGAAGGAAAGATGCTAAAGCTGAAACTCCAGTACTTTGGCCACCTCATGCGAAGAGTTCACTCATTGGCAAAGACTCTGATGCTGGGAGGGATTGGGGACAGAAGGAGAAGGGGACAACAGAGGATGAGATGGCTAGATGGCATCACTGACTGATGGACGCAAGTCTGAGTGAACTCCGGGAGCTGTTGATGGACAGGGAGGCTTGGTGTATTGCGATTCATGGGGTTGCAAAGAGTCGAACACGACTGAGCGACTGAACTGAACTGAACTGAACTGAACTGAATGTGGTAACAGTTACAATTTCTTCCAAGGAGACACTGGAGCAAGATTATCACTTAATATTAAACATGACAGCTATAACTTCCTAAACACTTATTACTAAATGAGATATACACAAAATATCTCACACAAAATATAGATAGAAAAAATAGCATTTTTCCCACTGTTTCTTCCCTTAATGATTGTAAAGCATAGTATAAATATACGCTTAACTATTAGACAACTTAGAAAATATTCACTGTTTTACCAAAAGAAATCTTTCTTTGCTCAAAACGGACAGTCCGAAGGAACTATGTATGTTGGCACATTGTCTTTAAAGTTTTCATAGACAAGGTTTAAAATAACATACATAATCTTTAAAAGTTTTCAAAGACAATGTTTAACACTTTTAGGACCGAGAGGTGACATTTCATGAAAAGAAGCTGGCACATAGTGACAGTTTTCATTCTTAAAAGAAGTAAATAAATTTTTAAACTTTTCACATTTGATTCTGCTGCTGCTAAGTCACTTCAGTCATGTCCAACTCTGTGTGACCCCATAGACGGCAGCCCACCATGATCCTCTGTCCCTGGGATTCACCAGGCAAGAATACTGGAGTGTGTTGCCATTTCCTTCTCCATTTCATATATGAGAAAATAGCAAATTCTATAAATTCTCAAATTTGGTAAAAACTAAAATATTTTAGAAAAGTTAATGGTCATGTTTATCTATGTATATAATACAAAAGGTGAATATATCTAAAGAGTTGCTATTTATAAAAACAATAGATAATGATTTTAGTCATACACATTTTGTTTTTTCCCAATCAAATATACTCTGTAAATGCATATTTAATTTGCATCAGGGATAACTCCATTTCATTGAAAACATTCAGTTCAGTTCAGTTCAGTCGCTCAGTGATGTCCTACTCTTTGTGACCTCATGAACCACAGCATGCCAGGCCTCCCTGTCTATAACTAACTCCTGGAATCCACGCAAACCCATGTCCATTGAATCAATGATGCCATCCAACCATCTCATCCTCTGTCATGCCCTTCTCCTCTTGCCCTCAATCTTTCCCAGTATCAGGGTCTTTTCAAATGAGCCAGTTCTTTGCATCAGGTGGCCAAAAATTGGAGTTTCAGCTTCAACATCAGTCCTTCCAATGAATAGTCAGGACTATTTTCCTTCAGGATGAACTGGTTGGATCTCCTTGCAATCCAAGGGACTCTCAAGAGTCTTCTCCAGCACCAGATCAGAAGCATCAATTAAACATGCTAACATATTTTATGGTCTAATGAGATGAAAATTTATTAGAACAATCAAGTAGTTACTAATATAGATATCAAATTATGATGCTAGAGATAGACTACTTTTTACCTATATTATATTTCATATCATCTGACTATTTGTGTGTAACTGGAGAGTAAATATCTTCCAGTTTTCTTCAGAGTGGAAGATATTCACTTCCAGAGTGGGATATTCATTGTGACAATACATGGATGTGTATCTTCATGGAAAACTGTTGAAATACAAGGAGATACATATAACTCTACCTGCCTTTGAGGAGCTTAAGAGTAGTATGTGTTAAAAACAGGAAAAGAAAAAAAGAAAAAATAATTAGAGCTTAGGTATCAATTTGATTAATTCTGGATTATGGAAAAAGGAAGTTAGAGAATATGAATCAGAGAAAGTGACTCAATGAGCCTTTCAGGAAAGCGAAGATGGTAAACACTTCAGTTAGAAGGAGGCTAATCCAGGATGAGAAATAGCTGTGTTTCAGTTTTTTGGACAGTTCAGTTGAGTTTAGTCACTCATTACTGTCAGACTTTTTGTGACCCCATGGACTGCAGAATGCCAGGCTTCACTCAGTTCAGTTCAGTTCAGCCACTTAGTTGTGTCTGACTCTTTGCAACTCCATGAATCACAGCACACCAGGCCTCCTTGTCCATCACCAACTCCCAGAGTTCACCCAACCTCATGTCCATCGAGTCCGTGATGTCATCCAGCCATCTCATCCTCTGTCGTCCCCTTCTCCCCCTGCCCCCAATCCCTCCCAGCATCAGAGTCTTTTCCAATGAGTCAACTCTTCGCATGAGGTGGCCAAAGTATTTCAGCTTTAGCATCATTCCTTCCAAAGAACACTCAGGACTGATCTTCTTTAGAGTGGACTGGTTGGATCTCCTTGCAGTCCAAGGGACTATAAAGAGTCTTCTCCAACACCACAGTTCAAAAGCATCAATTCTTTGGCCCTCAGCTTTCTTCACAGTCCAACTCTCACATCCATATATGACCACTGGAAAAACCATAGCCTTGACTAGATGGATCTTTATTGGCAAAGTAATGTCTCTGCTTTTGACTATGCTATCTAGGTTGGTCATAACTTTCCTTCCAAGGAGTAAGCGTCTTTTAATTTCATGGTTGCAATCCTTGGCCATCACTAAATCCCAGAGATTGCTCAAACTCATGTCTATCAAGCCGGTGATGCCATCCAACTGTCTCATCCTCTGTTGTACCCCTATCCTCCTGCATTCAATCTTGCCTAGAATCAGGGTCTTTTTCAGTGAGTTGTTTCTTCAGATCAAGTGGCCAAAGTACTGGAGTTTCAGCTTCAGCATCAGTTCTTCCAATGAATATTCAGGACTGATTTCCTTTAGGACTGATTGGTTGAATCCCCTTGCTGTCCAAGGGATTCTCAAGCGTTTAAAAATTTGCTTAGAGCTCTGGTGTAGTCAAGAGCCAACACAGACTTGATAAGTTCCCCAATGTCTGGCTCTGATGAAGACTCGGAAAACATAAACAGAATTTCAAAGAGCCAGAAGGAATGATCACATAAATAAAACCTAAAAAAATCAGGCCAATATGCACTACAGTGGGCATGGAAAAACAATCAGATCTAAGAGAGAGCTTTGTCACCTACAGAGGGTGTTTGAGGGCAGAAAGCCTGGGTCTGCATCTTCCTCCAGCCCCAGGGCTTAGGAAGCAGGAGGCAGAGGAAGAAGAGGCTCAGCCTGGCTGCTTACCATTCCCCTTTGCTGGGCACATTGTGAAAAACCCATTCAGAAACAACCCAAGAGAATTTATGGCTTTTATTTATCTTTTCTGGGCTGTTCTTTAGTGCCTCAGATTAGAGGCAGTGAAGCTTCAGTGCACAGTAGTCTGAGGTATAGCTAGGGGCTAAATCCTAACCCTCTGTGATCTTTTCTGTTGTCCCCAATTTAATTTCCTTTCAAAGAGGGGTTCAATGTGGCATCTCTTTCCTTGGTTCTTTCCACCTCCCTGCCCTATGAACACATTAGGGCATTCACATATTGATGGTTTTTCAAAGAAACTATTGCATTTCAGCAAAGGCCTACTGGGGCTTCCCTGGTGGCTCAGAAGATAAAGAACCTGCCTGCAGTACATCTAGAGAAGACTGTTGAGAGTCCCTTGGACTGCAAGGAGATCAAACCAGTTAGTCCTAAAGGAAATCAACCCTGAATATTCATTAGAAAGACTGATGCTGAAGCTCCAATACTTCGATCACCTGATGTGAAGAGCTAACTCGTTGGAAAAGACCCTGATGCCGGGAAAGATGGAAGAC
>SJYC01102161.1:0-22554 GCA_006408675.1 Madoqua kirkii | reverse complement strand
TTATTATATTCCTCTTATTATTATTTATTATTCTTATTAACTGTGATACTAAGACTATAAGAGACATAGGTGAGGTCTGTATGGGTACTGTTTATGGCAAGGGAACTTGGCTAGAATTTTTGCCAGCTACAAAACATGAAAAATTATGAGCTCTTCTAAATAGCAGTTAGATTCTTTTTCTTTTTCAGGTGATTGCTTTCTCCTCCTTGAGGGTTATTAGCTTGTTTCCCTCTGGTTTTTGTTGCTACTAATTCTTGTAGCAAGCAAGCCTCTCAACTGCTGTCATCAAGTTTCAATTGGTTTCAGGTTGGAGAAGTTTATTTCCCTTGACATAATTGCCAGTAGAGAAATGGTAGAAACTAGCTGGAACTAACTAGATGGAGAGATTGTATATAAGATAATGTATGGGGAAAGGGGCAAGAGAAATATTAATGAATGGTTTTCATTCTTATCTGAATGATTCGTGGTTAACATAAGAATATGCATATTTCTAGAAGGTGTGTATGTTCTATATACTGAGTGAAAGACTTTGGATACAAATACTGATTCAGATGGGCTTCCCCGGTGACTAAGTGGTAAAAAAAAAAACCCCACCTGCCATTGCAGGAGACATGGATTCGATCCCTGGGTCAGGAAGATCCCCTGGAGAAGGAAGTGGCAACCCACTCCAGTGTTCTTGCCTGTGAAATCCCATGGACAGAGGGGCCTGGTGGGTTACAGTCCTTGAGGTCAAAAAAGAGTCAGATATGATTTAGTGACTAAATGAAAACAACTGATTCAGACATTGGAAACATGAGCAAGAAGTAACTACTTTGAATCTTTGTTCTACAGTAGTTAAATGGGAGGAAATAATATTTGTTGTAAGTTTTGAGTATTCATGGAAATGTTTTAGTCATTTTTTAAACAAACATTCCCCACCATTCTACCAAAGTGTCTCATGCCAAGGATACTAATAGTCTTTATGTCTCTATAGCTAAAGAATGGTTTTTAGTCTTATTCTAAACTTTGACCTTGATTCATGTTGATGTATGGCAAAACAATATAATACTGTAAAATAATTAACCTCCAATTAAAATAAATGTTTATATTAAAAATAAAATAAAATTTGACCTCTCATCAGTGTTTGAACTAATCATTCCTTTCTTTACAAAACATTCCCTTCCATTAGCATTTATGACACAATGCATTTCCTATTTTCCCTCTACTTCTTAAGTCACCCATTACACATCACATTCTCAGGAGTCATTATAATTAACCCAGAGAATGAACAGACTTTCCAGGGTCTTTCTTCTCCCTCTGTCGCCTCTTGTGAGACAGTTTTGTCCTTTTCCTTGTTATCATGTATCAGCCATGTAATAATAACTTGTCAATATATATCACCAGAGCCAATATCTCTTTTGAGCACCGGACGTATACATCCAACTACCCAGTCAAAATTCTCACTCTTCTGAGATGTTTCCGTTTCATCTCAAGTTCAGTATATCCCAAAACTATGCTCCTGCTCTTATAAATACTCTCTCTCAAAATAAAGAACAAGGCAATAATCAGATATGGTTTCTTGTTTCTAATCTAACATTTCCTGTCTTGGTGAGTTTTACCACATTCCACATAGGTACAAAAGTCCAAAGTCTAAAACTTATCAACACGGCTTTTCTCAGCTAACTTAGTTATTCCGTTATCTAGCTCTAACAATTTTACATCTTCACATTTCCTATTTATCTCCTTTTCCATCACCACTTACCTAGTTCAAACTTCTATTTTCACCCATCTAGTCTACAGCAATATCCCCTGACCAGATTGCCTGGCGTCCAGTCTGTTCTTCAGACTGAGCCTGCTGTTCTATTCTCAGCACAGAAATCTAATACTGCCCTGCTTCTTAATGAATTGATTGAAATCCCTTTATTGCTTCCCCATTGTTCTTAGAAAAAGTCTAAAACACTTGGTGTTGCAAAATTCTTTCCCAGCTGCCACTCTGTTTTGGTGTCACTCCCTCTTGCTGTCTCACTGCTCTCCAGTCTTAAAGTTTTCTTTCATTTTCTCTTGCCATAGGGTCTGTACACATAATGTATTTAGATTTCTCACCAAATTCTCCCTCTCCCACTTACACCATATCTATCCCTTTGGAACAGCCTTTAAGTACGTTTGTTTGTTTGTTTGTTTGTTGTTTTATTTTTTCCTCCAAGAAAAGCTCACCCTAATACTCCTGTCTCTTTTGCCTCTTGAATTGAAAACTATCATTGGCTTAGGTGGTAAAGAGTGGGCCTGCAATTCAAGAGACCTGGGTTTGATCCTTGGGTCAGGAAGATTCCTTACAGATGGGGACAGCTACTACTCCAGTATTCTTGCCTGGGAAATCTCATGGATGGAGGAGACTGATGGGCTACAGTCCATGGGGTCTCCAAGAGTTGTACATGACTGAATAACTAACATTCACTTTCATCATATATAATACTCCCTTCCCTCTGGACAATCTGCTCAGTCTCAGTTTGTAATTGTGTTCATTTCATATGATGATTTGAATAATGGTTGTCTCTATAGGTGCAAGGAGATCCAACCAGTCAATCCGAAAGGTAATCAGTCCTGAATATTCACTGGAAGAACTCATGCTGAAGCTGAAACTCAGTACTTTTGCCACCTGATGTGAAGTACTGACTCATTGGAAAAGACCTGATGCTGGGAAAGATTAAAGGCAGGAAGAGAATGAGATGACAGAGGATGAGATGGTTAGATGGCATCACTGTCTCAATGGACATGAATTTAAGTAAGTTTCAGGAGTTGGTGATGGACAGGGAAACCTGGTATGCTGCTGTCTATGGGGTCACAAAGAGTCGGACATGACCAAATGACAAAACTAAACTATATGTGGAACCTAAGCTCCTAGAGAAGAGTAACCATTTCTATTCTCACTGCAGTACTCAGAACATGATAGACTAAATAATATTTTTATATTATTCCCCATAATTTTACTTTTTTAATTTTTAAAAACATTATATTATGGATGTACTACTTTGCTGACTAAGGTTCATCTAGTCAAGGCTATGGTTTTTCCTGTGGTCATGTATGGATGTGAGAATTGGACTGTGAAGAAGGCTGAGAACCAAAGAATTGATGCTTTTGAACTGTGGTGTTGGAGAAGACTCTTGAGAGTCCCTTGGACTGCAAGGAGATCCAACCAGACCATTCTGAAGGAGATCAGCCCTGGGATTTCTTTGGAAGAAATGATGCTAAAGCTGAAACTCCAGTACTTTGGCCACCTCATGGGAAAAGCTGACTCATTGGCAAAGACTCTGATGCTGGGAGGGATTGGGGGCCAGAGGAGAAGAGGACGGCTGAGGATGTGATGGCTGGATGGCATCACTGACTCAACGGACGCGAGTCTGAGTGAACTCTGGGAGTTGTTGACGGACAGGGAGGCCTGGCCTGCTACAATTCATGGGATCGCAGAGAGTCAGACATGACTGAGTGACTGAACTGAACTGAATTGATAATTGCTTTGCAATGTTGTGCTTCTGCTGTACAATGAGTGAATCAGCTATATGTATACATCTATCCTTCCCATTTTGACACTCCCTACTACCTGTCCATCCTAGCCATTTAGATCATCACAGATAACCGCCATGGTCTCAGTTTTGTGAATGTTGAGTTTAAGCCAACTTTTTCACTCTCCTCTTTCACTTTCATCAAGAGGCTCTTTAGATCTTTTACACTTTCTGCCACAAAAGTAGTATCATCTGCATATCTGAGGATACTGATATTTCTCTTGGCAGTGGTGATTCCAGCTTCCTCTAGCCCAATGTTTCTCATGAAGTAGTCCGCATATAAATTAAATAAGCAGAGTGACAGTGTATAGCTTCATCTTTTGGGATTTGAAATAGCTCAACTGGAATTCCATCACTTCCACTAGCTTTGTCCATAGTGATGTCTCCTAAGGCCCACTTGACTTCACATTCCAGGATGTCTGGCTATAGGTGAATATGGAATATTGCTCAGCCATAAAAGAACAAAACTGAGTCATTTCTAACAATATGAATGGACCTACAGTCTGTCATACAGAGTGAAGTAAATCAGAGGAAAACAAATACCATATATTAACACATATATGTAGAATCTAGAAAAAGGGTACAGATGAACCTGTTTGCAAAACAGGAATAGAGCTGTAGAGAACATACATGTGAAAATAGAGAGGGGAAGGGGAGGGTAGGTGAACTGGGAGATGAGGTAACTAAATACTTCGATCACATTGTTGCTAATGGTAAAGAGCACTACAGTATCTAGGCTTATGATAATACTGTTATTTCAGGCCTGTGCATCTGTTTGCTTTTATTACCATCCACTTTCTAAATTTACATCAAATTTATTGAGAGGTTATTTTGTGAAGTATGTTTTAATAACAATGATAGTCAGTTTATATGGCACTTCTTTGGAGAAAGTCTCATGCACATAAAATAGATGTGATTTATATGTAATTCTTTTCTATGTCTTCAATTCATCTTATTTTGAAGAAGACATCTAAAAGAGAAAGCACCTTGATTTGTATCACACTCATAATATTAAGTGGAAATGAAATGCCGTTATGCTGTCTTGTCCTTTAGGGTCTATCCAAGCATGAAACCAGTACCACCACTAACTCAAGTACAATCAAATATTCTTTTCAATTCTGTCACTTGCTGTCACTTCCATTTGCAATTTTATGACACATTTCTTTCACACACTTTCTTTTGTCACATTTCTGTAAAATTCACACTGCCAGCTAGAATTATCAAATGGTCACTGTCAAGCTGAGTAAGATTAAACTTAGAATAAAAGATATGACTTATGTAATGGGAGCATGATTACCTCACTTTCTTTTTTTACTCTGCCTCTACATTCTGTTCACATAGGAAAGCAGGGTAATGGAATTGCAAATGTTGCAGTGTGATCATCAGGGTTCACTGTTGTGAGGAATAATCGGTTGTTGAGTAATCTCCAAGAGAGGGTGGAGAGACTTGGAATAGCTAGTTACTGAAATAGACACTGACTTTCTGGAATGGGATGAACACAGAGAGTGAGGAGACACTGGGTGGCCTGGCAAAGGCCCAAGGACATGAGAGGAGAAAGAGCTGAGGAGCAAGTCAGTGAACTGAAGTAGTGAGCTCAGATGAGAAAAGTGAAAGCAAATTAGAAGCACAGAGTAATTCTGATAAACTAGTATTCATCAAAGAGAAAATTTTTTAAAATAATCACAAGAATGGAAGGGAGGAAACATTAAAAATATAATGGAGAAACCTCTCACAACTTGAGATAAAGCCAGCATCTTTAGACTGACAGAATCTACTAAGCACTGAATAGGATGAATTTAAGAGATTCATCTTCCCTGTTGGCTCAGAAGATAGAGCATCTGCCTACAATGCGGGAGATCTGGGTTCAGTCCCTGGGTTTGGAAGATCTCCTGGAGAAGGAAATGGCACCCCATTCCCGTACTATTGCCTGGAAAATCCCATGGACGGAGGAGCCTGGTAGGCTACAGTCCGTGGGGTCGCAAAGAGTCAGACAGGACCGAGTGACTTATATGGAGGAGCAAATGTCAGAGTATTGAGATTTGAAGGTGAACTCCTTAACTCCTTCCAGTGGGAATGAATAGATTTATTTAAAACAATGAAAACTAGATTATAATCAGATATCTTATTGGTATTTCCAGATGTTTGAGGAAAGCAGAAAAACACAGTGAGAGTTCTGAGGGAAAACCTTGCTGCCCAGTTTCTAGAGTATACACATTAGTAAACTTAAAAAAAAAATTCAGGAATGTGATATACAAAGCAATTTCAAAGTGTATCTTAATTTATTATTAAAAAAATTTAAACTTAATAGCAATTTGGAAATAAAATATCAGTAGATCTCAATGATGAGGTTGCTCTGTAGGGTTAAAACATTTAGAAAGAAGAAGACTGGTAAAACAACACTAATATTTCTCATCTTATTTGGGACAGGAACTCTACAATGGAGAGAAAATGTGGCTTTGAGTTGTGCTAAAATTTTGTAAAGCTTAACATACAAATACAATAAAATGGAAGGAGTAAGTCTAAGCAGATGGATAGTCACAAAAAGAGCAACTTAAGCTATTAATTACTTCTGAGAGAAGATTTAAAATGATTAGTTATCTGTTATTTCCAAAGAAAGGTATTAAAAATAACAACAAAAAATTATTTCATATAGGAAGTTTGGGAAAGGAGATGTGTGTGGAAGGCAGGCAGGGGTGCTCAAAGAAACAAACAACAGGTGCATAAACAAGAACACTGCATAAGACAGAATTCAGGGCAAAAGGCACAACTGCCATGATGTTTCATACCATGTTTCCCATTTAGGACTAAGGAATATGTGTGCCCTTTTTTCACCTTCAATTGAGATAATGATATTTCCAAAGAAAGGTATTAAAAATAACAACAAAAAATTATTTCATATAGGAAGTTTGGGAAAGGAGATGTGTGTGGAAGGCAGGCAGGGGTGCTCAAAGAAACAAACAACAGGTGCATAAACAAGAACACTGCATAAGACAGAATTCAGGGCAAAAGGCACAACTGCCATGATGTTTCATACCATGTTTCCCATTTAGGACTAAGGAATATCTGTGCCCTTTTTTCATCTTCAATTGAGATAATGACTTTCAGTTCAGTTCAGTTCAGTTCAGTCGCTCAGTCGTGTCTGACTCTTTGCAACCCCATGAACTGTAGCACACCAGGCCTCCCTGTCTATCACCAACTCCCGGAGTTCACGCAGATTCACATCCATCGAGTCAGTGATGCCATCCAGCCATCTCATCCTCTGTTGATACCTTCTTCTTCTTCCCCCAATCCGTCCCAGCATCAGTCTTTTCCAATGAGTCATCTCTTGGCATGATGACTTTAGGCTATAGTAAAAAGAATAGACTTTTGTAAGTTTGTTGCAGCAGTTGTTATCCCTTGCGCAAAAACATTGTATCACTAATTGAATGCTCAGATGCTCAGATGGCTGGATGGCATCACCGACTTGATAGACATGAGTCTGAGTGAAATCCAGGAGTTGGTGATGGACAGGGAGGTCTGGTGTGCTGTGATTCATGGGGTTGCAAAGAGTCAGACATGACTGAACAACTGAACTGAAAGATTATTTTTAAGTGGAATAAATTATGAAAGTGGTAAAAGACTTAAATCGGGGACTTGCCTAGTGGTCTAGTGGTTAGGACAGCACTTTCAAGTGCAGGGGTTGCAGGTTTGATCCCTGTTTCAGGAGCTGTATCCCACATGCCTAATGTCCAAAAAACAGCACACAAACAATAGAAACAATGTTGTAAAAAGCTCGATAAAGATTTTCAAAACAAAACAAACAAACAAAACACTTTAAACAATCTCAAATCATTAAGACTATAGAATCTGGGAGTAGGTAGTGCCTTCCTAAATACAATACAGAATACCAAAGCAAAATTATTAATTTAATTATATAACTTTAAAAAATGGTAAAATAAAGTACTTTAAAAATACAATTAAAGAATAAATAAAGTATATGAGGAAGATTTTTGTAATACTTACAACAGAAAATTGACTAATATTTCAGTGCAATATTTTTGTCAACTACTTTCCCAGGTAGCGCTAGTGGTAAAGTATCTACCTGCAATGCAGGAGACATAAGAGACTCAAGTTACATCCCTGGGTTGGGAAGATCCCCTGGAGGACGGCATGGTAATCCACTCTGATATTCTTGCCTGGAGAATCCCATGGGCAGAGGAGCCTGGCAGTCTACAGCCCATAAGGTTGCACAGGGTTAGACACAACTGAAGCAACTTAGCATGCACACACACAAGTAGGATTAAAAATCGGTAAATGTTTTGGATAATAATTTGGCATAAATAAATGTATTATTTGTGGGCTTCCCCAATAGCTCAGTTGGTAAAGAATTGACCTGCAATGTAGGAGACCCCAGTTCAATTCCTGGGTTGGGAAGATTCCCTGGAGAAGGGATAGGCATCCATCATTCATTGAAATGACGAGGAAATCCATCCCACACTATGTGATGTATAGTAGAGCCTCACCAAGGAATAGTAAGCAGAAATTAAAAAAAGATAGATCTATATGTACTGTGATGTGAGGAGCTCAAGATATAAATAAAAAATAGCCAAGGGCAGAGTAGTATCTGCAGTGTGACACCACTAATATAAAATATAGCAACACACACAAGCTATGCTTTCAATGAATACAATACTGGAGTGGGTTGCCATTTCCTTCCCCAAGGGAATCTTCCCAACCCAGGGATTGAACCCAGTTCTCCTGCATTCCAGGCAGACGCTTTAACCTCTGAGCCACCAGGGAAACCCGATGAATACAATAGAGGTATGTAAAACATTTAAAAAATTCTGGAAGGATACATAGCAAAATGGTGTCAATGGTTATAACAGGGGCAAGGACTGAATTGGAACGAGCTGGTAATCAAAGGGAATTTTCACTATTACTGTATTGTTTAAATACTTTAATTTTAGTGTTTTAATAAATATTAATATTTTATAACTAAAAATTAAAGCAGCATGGATAAATTTAAAAATAGCCAAAAACTGTGTTACATTTAGGGGAGGGATCACCAGTGGGATTTAATTGTTTTAACCTTGACGAGAAATAAAAAAGTCCCTAATACTTGCAACTAACAATACAAAGAAGACACTGACATTTTAAAAAAATGTAATATTCTGTTTAGTCTTGAAAAGGAAAGATTTGTACACACCTATTCAAAGAAGAGATTAACTATTAACACACTCACATTTAGTTCTAGTCAGTTTTGTTGCAATATTGCTGACTTCAGTTACTTTTACCAGAGTCTTACAGATAGTTTTGGGTAAAAGAGGGGCTGCAACATTCAGAATCCCAGACTGGAAGCAGATGCAAAGGAAAACTTGAATGCAGTCTCAATATGGAGCATTATGTCATAGGTATAAATTTTTCAGTATAAAGTTAAATGTTTTAGCATTGACTTGCTATTGCATTTTTTATCTACAATCATGCATTTTATGTGCATGTAGAACAACTCTTTGAGAGTACAGACTTTCATTTTGAACACAGTTGTTTTCCAAAAGCCTGAATATGACAGATAAACTATAACCATGTATAAGTAATATCTAACCACACATCTGGTGGCTCAGATAGTAAAGAGTCTGCCTACAATGCCAGAGACCCTGGTTTGATCCCTGGGTTGGGAAGATTCCCTGGAGAAGGAAATGGCAAACCACTCCAGTACTCTTGCCTGGAAAATCTCATGGATGAAGGAGAATGGTAGGCTACAGTCCATGGGGTCTCAAAGAGTTGGATATAACTGAGTGACTTCACTTTCACTTTCAAACACATACTATAGAAACAGTGAATATATTGCTCTATCTCTGATATTTGCAATAAGTATTAAAAAGGATGCTATATGTGGATATGTATCAATATAAAGTATTTGAGCACTTAACTATTCATCAGTTCAATAAATATTTACAAAGTATCAAGCACTGGACTATGATTTCAATATACATATTTATGGAGATGATTAAGTCACATATCATGCTTTCAAGATGTACAGTTTAATTACAAAGTCAGTTATGTCTGCAGATGGATTATAGTACAACATGGTATATGCTGAAAGTGTATGATAGAAATAATATATATTTGGCCTGGTGATGTCTGTTTCTGAGACTTCCTTGAGATGATTTAAAAGTTTTAAAGAATGAGTAGGGTTAAGAAAACTATATTATAAGCAGAGAATAGTAAGTACAGAGTCTCCTTTCTTTTTTATGCTCTCTCAGAATTTCCTGCTCTTTTCTAGTTTTGAGCCTTTGATCATACTATTTCCTCTATGGGAAAGTCTTTCTTTGCAACTTCAACTCCTCAACCTCCGCTTGTCAGTTCCATACAGTCACTCTAAACCAGTTCACTTGGGAGGTCTTCATGATGACAACCCAGAATCATGCTTCCCCCTCACCCCCATCTTATTACCTCCTTAAAAGGTTTCTCATTAATGTATTATCTGTGAATACATCACATTCTCTTGGACTGACCATATCGTTGAAAGCAGGGATGATAGCTGCAGTCCATAGAGTCGCAAAGAGTCAGACAGCTGAGTGACTTCACTTTCACTTTTCACTTTCATGAATTGGAGAAGGAAATGACAATCCACTCCAGTGTTCTTGCCTGGAGAATACCAGGGACAGGGGAGCCTGGTGGGCTGCCATCTATGGGGTTGCACAGAGTCAGACGTGATTAAAGCGACTTAGCAGCAGCAGCAACAGCAGCAGCATATCACAAATCCTTTCACAGTTTTTGTACTGAAAAAAAAAAATTTGCTGGGATACATTTCCCTCATTTAGCATAAAACATAATCAGGTCTAGTATATGATAGGCATGTGTGGGAAAATGTATGACTCTGGAACATGGGGGGGCTAGTAGGGAGGGAGTCACTAAGGCTGTCTATGGACAGAGATTTTAGCAATCAAAGAAAACTGTCACAACAATTAAAAATAAAGAGTAAGATATTAGCAGCTCTCTTCTTGGAGTATCCAGTGTTCTTTGTATACTAAGTGTTAGGAGGGACAAGATACAAGATGATCTAAAGACTTTTAGTGGAAAGTTGCTTCTTTACTCTATAGAATCATAGAGACCATGTCAATGTCTTATCCAAGCCTAATAACCATTTCATCAAACTGCTTTTCAGAGGTTTTCCATTGTCATTCCGATTTAATGACATTAGGACTTAAACTGAATAGCTTCTACTAGATATCTGAAATGGTTGAAATTCTTTGGTTTAATCATCACTGAGTACGTTTGCTGCCTTAATATGGGGTAAAAGAGATTTTCAGCAAATTGTTATTCTTCAGCATTAAGACGCTTTCTAGTTTTTAGAACTCTCAGATACCTAAATTTTATAATGTTATTTCTAATTATGGAAAGATATCCAGATACCTCTTGCTAAAATGTTGCAATTTCTGGAGTCCCATTTTTGGACTCCCCTTCATGGATCATAGCTTTGTCTTGTCAAAGGGACTTGTGTAACTCAATGAAAACATGAGCTTTGCTGTGCAGGCCATCCAAGATAGACAGGTCATAGTAAAGACTTCTGACAAAACCTGGTCCACTGCAAGAGGGAATGGCACACTAGAACTCTATGAACAATATGAAAGGCAAAAGATATGACACCGGAAAATAAGCCCACCACCCCCACCCCAAGGTTGGAAAGTAGGTCAATGTGGTACTAGGGAAGAGCAGAGGTCAAGTACTAATAGCTCCAGAAAGAATGAAGTGGCTGGGCCAAAGCAGAAATGATGCTCAGTCATAGATGTGTCTGGTGGTGAAAGTAAAGTTCAATGCTGTAAGAACAACACTACATAGTAATCTGGAATGTCAGATCCATGAATCCAGATAAATTAAATGTGGTCAAGCAGGAGATGGCAAGAATGAACATCAGCATCTTAGGAATCAGTGAACTAAAATGGATGGGAATGGGTGAATTTAATTCAGATGATCATTATATCTACTATTGTGGGCAAGAATCCCTTAAAAGAAATGAATTAGCCTTTACAGTCAATAGAGGAGTCAGAAATACAGTACTTGGGGCTATCTAAAAACTGACAGAATCATTTTGGTAATTTTCCAAGGCAAACCATTCAACATCACAATAACCCAAGTCTATTCTCCAGCCACTGATGCCAAAGGAGCTAAGTTTGACTGGTTCTAGGAAGACCTACAGCACCTTCTAGAACTAACATAAAAAAGAGATACCTTTTTCATCATAGGGGACTGGAATGCCAAAGTAGGAAATCAAGAGATACATGGAAGTCTAAAAGGGAGAGGATATATGCATACCTATGGCTGATTCATGTAGAGGTTTGACAGAAAACAGCAAAATTCTGTAAAGCAGTTATCGTTTAATTAAAAAAAAAAAAAGAGAGAGAGAGAGAGAGAGATACCTGGAGTAACAGTCAAGTTTGGCCTCAGGGTACAAAATGAAGCTGGGCAAAGGCTAACAGAGTTTTGCCAAGGGAATCCACTGGTTATAGTAAATACCCTCTTCAAACAAGAGACAATGCTACACATGGACATCACCATATGATTAATGCCAAAATCAGACTGATTATGTTCTTTGCAGCAAAAGATAGAAATGCTCTCTACAGTCAGCAAAAACAAAATATGGAGCTGACTGTGGCTCATATCATCAGCTCCTTATTACAAAAGTCAGACTTAAATTGAAAAAAGTAGGAAAAAACACTAGGCCAGTCAGATATGGATCAAATTCATCACAAGTATACAGTAGAGGTGATAAATAGCTTCAAAACATTAGATCTGGTAGATAGAGTGCCTAAATAACTATGGACAGAGGTTCATAACATTGTATAGAAGGCAGTGAGCAAAACTATCCCAAAGAAAAAGAAATGCAAGAAGACAAATTGGTTGTGTGATAAGGCTTTACAAATAGCTGAGAAAAGAAGGGAAGCGAAAAGAAAGGGAGAAAGGGAAACATACCCAACTGAATGCAGAGTTCCAGAGAATAGCATGGAGAGATAAGAAGGCCTTCTTAAATGAACAATGCCAAGAAATAGAGGAAAACTATAGAATGGGAAAGACTAGAGAGCCCTTCAAGAAAATTGGAGATGTCAAGGGAATATTTCATACAAGGATGGGCATGATAAAGAACAGAAACTGTAAAGACCTAACAGAAGCAGAAGAGATTAAGAAAAGGTGACCAGAATAAACAGAAGAGCTATACAACAAAGTCTTAATGTCCTAGAGAAGCACAGTGGAGTGGTTACTCACCTAGAGTCAGATATCATGGAGTGTGAACTCAAGTGTGCCTTAAGATGTGTTACTAAAAACAAAGTTAATGATGGAATCCCAGGTAATGGAATTCCAGCTGAACTTATCTCAAATCATAAAAGGTGATGCTGTGAAATTGCTACAGTTAATATGTCAGCAAATTTCAAATCCTGAAAGATGATGCTATGAAAGTGCTATACTCAATATGCCAGCAAATTTGGAAAACAGCAGTGGCCACAGGCCAGGTAGAGATTGGTTTCATTCCAGTCCCAGAGAAGGGCAATTCCAAAGAGTGTTCAAACTACCAGGCAATTGTGCTCATTTCACATGTTAGAAGAGTAATGCTCAAAATCCTTCAAGCAAGGCTTTAATACTATGTGAATCAAGAACTTCCAGATATACAAGCTGGATTTCCAAGAAGCAGAAAATCAGAGATCAAATTGCGAACATTCATTGAATCATAGAGAAAGCAAGGAAATTCCAGAAAATAACGTCTACTTCTGCTTCATTGACTACGCTAAAGACTTTGACAGTATCAGTTCAGTTCAGCTCAGTCACTCAGTCATGTCCGACTCTTTGCGACTCCATCAATTACAGCACGCCAGGCCTCCCTGTCCATCACCAACTCCCATGGCTATTGAGTCGGTAAACCATCCAACCATCTCATCCTCTGTTGTCCCCTTCTCCTTCTGCCCTCAATCTTTCCCAGGATCAGGGTCTTTTCCAGTGAGTCAGATCTTTGCATCTGGTGGCCAAAGTACTGGAGTTTCAGCTTCAGCATCAGTCCCTCCACTGAACACCCAGGACTGATCTCCTTTAGGATGGACTGGCTGGCACTCCTTGCAGTCCAAGGAACTCTCAAGAGTCTTCCTCAACACCACAGTTCAAAAGCATCAATTCTTCTGTGCTCAGCTTTCTTTATAGTCCAACTGTAACATTCACACATGATCACAGGAAAAACCATAGCCTTGACTAGATGGACTTTTGTTGACAAAGTAATATCTCTGTTTTTAATATGCTATCTAGGTTGGTCATAACTTTCCTTCCAAGGAGTAAGCATCTTTTAATTTTACGGCCACCATCTGCAATAATTTTGGAGCCCAGAAAAATGAAGTCAGCCACTGTTTCTCCATCTATTTGCCATGAAGTGATGGGACTGAGTTCCATGATCTTCATTTTCTGAATGTTGAGCTTTAAGACAAAATTTTCACTCTCCTGTTTCACGTTCATCAATAGGGTCTTTAGTTCTCCACTTTCCGCCATAAGGGTGGTGTCATCTGCATATCTGAGGTTATTGATATTTCTCTTGACAATCTTAATTCCAGCTGTGCTTCCTCCAGCCCAGTGTTTTTTATGATGTACTTTAGAAGGAAATGGCAATCCACTCCAGTATTCTTGCCTGGAGAATCCCATGGACAGAGGAGCCTGGTGGGCTACAGTCCACGGGGTCACAAAGAGTCGGCCATGACTGAGCAACTTCATTTCACTTCACTTCACTTCACTTTGCATATAAGTTAAATAAGCAGGATGACAATATAAAATCTTGACATACTTTTCTTATTTGGAACCAGTCTGTTCCATGTCCAGTTCTAACCGTTGCTTCCTGACCTGCATATAGGTTTCACAAGAGGCAGGTCAGGTGGTCTGGTATTCCCATCTCTTTCAGAATTTTCCAAAGTTTATTGTGATCCACACAGTCAAAGGCTTTGGCATAGTCAATAAAGCAGAAATAAATGTTTTTCTGGAACTCTCTTGCTTTTTCCATGACCCAGCAGATGTTGACAACTTGATTTTTGGTTCCTCTACCTTTTCTAAAACCAGCTTGAACATCATGGAGTTCACGGTTCACGTATTGCTGAAGCCTGGCTTGGAGAAAGTTGAGCATTACTTTACTAGCATGTGAGATGAGTGCAATTGTTTGGTAGTTGGAGCATTCTTTGGCATTGCCTCCATTGGGATTGGAATGAAAATTGACCTTTTCCAGTCCTGCGGCCACTGCTGAGTTTTCCAAATTTGCTGGCATGTTGAGTGCAGCACTTTCACAGCATCATCATTTATTATTTGAAATAGCTCAACTGGAATTCCATCACCTCCACTAGCTTTGTTCGTAGTGATGTTTCCCAAGGCCCACTTGACTTCAGGTTCCAGGATGTCTGGCTCTAGGTGAGTGATCACACCATTGTGATTACCTTGGTCATGAAGATCTTTTTTGTACAGTCTTCTGTGTATTCTTGTCACCTCTTCTTAATATTCTCTGCTTCTGTTATGTCTCTACCATTTCTGTCCCTTATTGAGCCCACCTTTGCATGAAATGTTTACTTGGTATCTCTAATTATCTTGAATAGATCTCTAGTCTTTCCCATTCTGTTGTTTTCCTCTGTTTCTTTGCATTGATCACTGAGGAAGTTTTTCTTATCTCTCCTTTCTATTATTTGAAACTCTGCCTTCAAATGGTTATATCTTTCCTTTTCTCCTTTGCTTTTCATTTCCCTTCTTTTCACAGCTATTTGTAAGGCCTCCTCAGACAGCCATTTTGCTTTTTTACATTTCTTTTTCTTGGGGATAGTCTTGATTCCTGTCTCCTGTACAATGTCACAAACTTCATTCCATAATTCATCAGGCACACTGTCTATCAGATCTAGTCTCTAAATCTATTTCTCACTCCCACTGTATAGTCATAAGGACTTTGATTTAGGTCATACCTGAATGGTCTAGTGGTTTTCTCCACTTTCTTCAATTTCAGTTTGAATTTGGCAATAAGGAGTTCATGATGTAAGCCACAGTCAGCTCTTAGTCTTGTTTTTCTGACTGTATAGAGCATCTCCATTTTTGTCTGTATGGATAACAAGAAACTGTGAAAAAATTCTTAAAGAGATGTAAATACCAGATCAACTACCTGTCTACTAAGATACATGTAAGCAAGTCAAGAAGCAACAGAACTGTACATGGAACAATTGGCTGGTTCAAAATTAGGAAAGGAGTACCTCAAGGTTGTGTATTGTCACCCTGCTCATTTAACTTATATGAAAAATGCATCATGCAACATGCCATAATTTATAAATGACAAGCCAGAATCAAGATTGCTGAGCCAGATATCAACAGTCTCAGATATGCAGCAGGTACTACTCTAATGGCAGAAATTAAAGAGAAACTAAAGAGCCTCTTGATGAAGGTGAAAGAGGAGAGTGAAAAATGTGGTTTGAAACTAAACATTAAAACACTAAGATCATGGTAACCTGGCCCATCACTTCATGCCAAGTAGACAGGTGAAGAAGTGTAAGCTGTGACAGATTTTATTTTCTTGGGTTCCGAAATTACCATGGATGGTGATTTCAGCCATGAGACTAAAAAACATTTGCTCCTTGAAAGGAAAGTCATGACAAATCTAAACAGCGTGTTAAAAAACAGAAACATCACTTTGCCAACAAAGGTCCATATGGTCAAAGCTATGATTTCTCTAGTAGTCCTGAACAGATGTGAGAGTTGGACCATAAAGAAGGCTCAGTGCCAAATAATTGATGCTTTCAAATTGTAGTCCTAAAGAATATTCTTGAGTCTCTTGAGCTGTAAGAAGAACAAACCAGTCAATCCTAAAGTAAATCAACCCTAAATATTCATTGGAAGGACTGATACTGAAGTTGAAGCTTCTATACTGTGACCACCTGATGTGACAACCCAGCTCACTGAAAAATAATCTGATATTGGGAAAGATTCCAGGCAAAAGGAGAATGGGATGCAGAGGATGAGATAGCTAGATAGCATCACTAACTCAGTGAACATGATTTTGAGCAACTCCAGGAGATATTGGAGTACAGAGGAGTCTAGCACGCTGCTGTTAATGGAGTCACAAAAAGATGGACACAACTTAGTGACTGAACAAAACAATAGTTTTGGACTCAGCAATTCAATATTATAATGCTTTGAATAGAAGAAAACTGAGCAGGACATCACATACTTCTATGTGTGATGTAAATTTGTGTAGTATAATAGAAAAGATATCAAATTATTCATTAATCAGGGGTAACTTCTTATCAAAATAAAAATCAATGCACAGAAAAATGCTTTTAAAATTTCACAAAAAACTTAGTGTACATTAAATAAAGTCCATTCTAGAAACAGGTGTATGGAATTTATTCTCACTTTTTAAGAGTTTGGATAATTAATTCTTCATAAATCTTTTAAACAACAAAGAAAAAATGCATGGTATTTTGTCTTCAAAGGAAAGTTTGGAAAGTAGGCTTTAAATCAACTTGTTTGAAAGTTGAGCTAAATGAATTCTATTCTAAACTTCAGCTGTGCTGTGGATGAGAAAGAAAGGCTGCTATATGAAATGAGGTCAAGTACATAGCTGGCCCAAAGGCAACTGTTCTCATATGTTTGCGAGTTTCAGTTCTGCACCTGCAATGTGATAGTGCCAGAAGGGCTGACTCAACTGCCCAGCTGTCCCATCCGTCAGATGCCTAGACTCAGCTTGTTATTACAGCACATCTAAAAATTAGCCCAAGACAATGAGGAGAATGCATCACATATCCGATCTGGATTCCCATCACTGTTTGCCCACCCGTGCAATGTTTCTTTTCTTTTTTTTTTTTTTTTTTGACAGCTATGGTACGTAAAAAGATGAATCTGGAATGTATAGTTTATATGAAAATAATTCAATATCACATGGCTGTGTAATGCCCTCTGCTTTTAGCAGCAGGTAGGAGTTCTTCAGAAGGGCATATAATGTTCTTGGCAATTTATTTTTTTGTGAATTCTTGGAAACAAATTTTGCAGGCACTAAGCAATGAAATCATTGTGAAAATGAAATAGTGTTTTACTACTCAAAGTACTATGAAAGACTGATAGAAATATCAGAGTCCTAGCAGTATCTGAATGTGTCTGCATGGTGAATATTCACAGAATTTACATGTCAGGGATGAATGATCAGTAGTGACCCCTGCTGTCCTAAAAGGTACAAGCTGCTCTGATCCTGTCCTCTCTGTGTCAGAGACATAGCATTATGGTTCATTTCTGACTTTATTGATTACCTTGCTCTCTTTTCTTCACTAATTTTTCTCCCTCTTTTTCCAGTAACTGGGAGAACCCAGGGAGTGGGAACATCCTTCATGATTCTGTAATAACTCTTCACCTTCATTAGGGCTTCCTTCCTGATGATGTCAGTTAGTAAAACTGTTCAAACTCTTCCATTACCCATGTCTGTTTGTATCAAATGGCAGTTTCCTTGTTTTGTCTTCTCTATAAATTGCATAAAATATTTCTTGACATGTGATTATTCAAACATCTGAATTTAGTTAAGTGGAGATTCTTCAGCATTGCCTTTGTTCTTGGCTTTTCTCATCCCTAATGATTCCAGTCCATGTGATCTTGGGATTTAAGATGCTTCATTTTCCTATGATGCATTTCCCCAAAAAAATATCTGCTTCCTGAGACCTGGAAAATGCCTTCTCTCAGTGTTCATTCTTTGCTGAGCTCTGGCTGTTCTCTTTGGCTCTGATTTCTGTCTATACCTCATTAGCTATACTCCTGTAGTAGTCATGATGGAGTAGAAGAAGGAGAGAAGAGGAAGAGAAAAACGTCTATTGTGGTGGAAGTGAAGGTGGTGGTATAAAGTGAGATTGTACAAATCTTCAGCTGAGATAGCAAAACTATTTGCAGCTTGTATAGTGAATAAAAACATGTTTTCTCTGTATAAGAGTCTAGCTTTCAGAAGGAGAGTCTGTCCAGTTTGAATACTACTTGAAACTTCCCTGCTCCCCAACTGTGCATAAATTTTGCAGCCTCTGACATTTCCTATTGCAGTATTTTAAAGCATAGAATCTTCATCTCCACCTAGCAGCCAAGAATTTTGCTGTAAGCCAGTTTAGTACCTTCACATGTAAACCACACTACACAAGAAGTTTGTGTAGAATGAATGACTGACAATAAGTTGATAAAACAAAAATTGTTTGCCTCTCTTGCTAATACTACAGAAGCCCCAATTTTCACTGTGTTTACTGATTCACTCTATTAAAACAAGTACAAACATAAAGAAATGCTGTGGTTTGTTCTACTCATCAGAGAGAAATCAGAAACTTCTTACTAATGTAGTTTGCTAAATAGAAATTGCTGGAGCAAGAATTAATAGCCTACTTTGCCTCCCATGGAGTGTCACATACTGTATTATTTTGCTTTTAATTTACTGAAAAAAAAATGTTCAAAGTTGTATATGGGTGATTATTTAGTAGGCCCATCTTAGACAAAAGATTCTAGAATAATCTTTTGGTATTTCTGTGCATGCATACACAGACGCATGCATACACACATCTTCCTAAGACGTCTGCCAAAAATGAATAAGCAAAGTACTTTTACATTAAGCACAGTGGATTTAAATCCTCTCTCTTCAGCTTCAGTGTGCTTAATTAACCCTACAAACTTTTTCTATTGAGAAGAGCTGCCAATACATACCTGAATGAATTGATATAATGTCAATAATCAGGCAACTCCTTTCTGTATCTGAAAAACTATAAGGGCTTTCAAAGCTAGAGAGGTCAGATTTCTGCATATTCAGAATCTCAAAGAAAAATTCATTTTTCTTTAAATTACTTTTAAATACACTCTAATTTATGTAACTACTGAAATATGTAAGACTTTAATCTTATCCCAGCAGAGTTTTGATTTCATTAACATGCACAAAACTTTGAGAAATATGGAAAAATATATACTTTTTATGCAGTTCAGCGTGGGAGACGTGTGTTGTTATTTGAGCAGTAATACTTTATTTACCTATGAGGACACCATAGTCCCTTGTGGGACTGTGGGCTATCTTTCATGGTCTGATTAGGATTCAGGGACTTTTCTGTCCATCTCTGTATTCTATATTTTGGCACTCTTCTTTGTAGCTGGAACCATCTTCATTATACAAATATGTATTACTTTAAAATTGGTGATGACAGTCTTTTTTTGGAAAACATACTAACAGATTAACTTTCTGAAATCCATATATACAAGGTCAGGAAGTCTTTATAATTTCTATATAATACATGAACATAACCATTGACAGTAATCAATGACATCTATAATAATTTTGTCAAAACACTCACAGATTCATGTTCTAAGACACTCAGTTGTGTCTGACTCTTTGCGACCCCAAGAACTGTTGTTAGCTAGGCTCCTCTTTCCACGAGATTCCTCTGGCAAGAATACTGAAGTGAGGTGTCCTTTCTTCCTGCAGGGGCTCTTCCTGACCCAGAGATTGAACCCAGCTCTCTTACATCTCCTGCATTGGCAGGTGAATTCTTTACCACGGAGCCATCTGGGAAGCCCTACTCATAGACTGATCGTGGTCTAATGTTGTAGGCAAACAGAGGCACCATGTTCCTTACCTCCCATTTATCCTTCTTTATGATGTGAGTGTGGAAAGGTGTGCTGTGTTAGAGTCCATGTTAGTTTTCAAGCTAACGTTGATCTGCCATGTCAGGCTGAAAATGATCAAAGCAAGAGTTTAAAAAAAGCTCAGATCAACTGCTTAGTTACTTAGAGGGCACAGATTCTCTAAATTCACAGGGAAATACTTCTAGTTTCTAAGATTCTAGTTTACTAAGCAGTTAGGCCACTGAGAGATTTTTCAGTGTCTGAAGATATTCACATGATTAAAAAAATATCACTTTTATTTAGATATTTTAAGTTGACTTTAACAATATTAGAAGTTTGTAGTAGAAGACTTTAAGAAATTTAAATCTGCTTTGCTTGGATGTTAAAAGTAAGGAAAAGAAAGCTTTCTGGCACTTCTTGTTTTGTATTTTATAATTAGTTACTTGTTTCTCCAAATAAATATTATTTGTAAATTCCATGATGTCTACTAACTAAATAAAACACTGAAACACTTCAGATCTTTTGTTAAGGAAATTCAGACAACAAAGATTTAAAAAGTAAAAAACTAGAATAAGTAATTTAAAGGGATGATTTTACGCTAAAAAAAAAAAAATTCCTGAGAACTGGTTTCTGTGCCCATATTACATAAAAGGAAATATGGGATTTGAAATGAAGAGCTGAAATGATATATTGATAGCACTTATAATGATTACAACTAAACCAAACTCAGATGACTATTGAAAAATTAGGTAACAGTCTTCACACACATACACATTTGCAACAGTGATTATCTCCCCAGAATTCCTCATATTAATCTTACCATTGTGTAATAGCTGTTTATTTTTATTATATTGACCTATCCCCAGTTGCTAACTGGCAATGATTCACCTAATCTCTTCAGCTATCAACTAAGGTAGCCTCACTGATTAGTTCAGGGAAGGAGTCATCATCTTTACCTGCCCAATCAGAATAAAGCTCAGAAAAGTCATTAAATGAAGTTGGTAGTGGTGAGGAGGGGCTTCCCTGGTGGCTCAGAGAGAGAGATCTGGGTTCTATCCCTTGGTCGGGAAGATCCCCTGGAGAAGGAAATGGCAACCCACTCCAGTACTCTTGCCTGGAGAATCCCATGGATGGAGGAGCCTGGTGGGCTACAGTCCACGGGATCCCAAAGAGTCGGACACAACTGAGTGACTTCACTTCACTTCACTTCACTTCAGTGGTGAGTAGTATCTCCTTTCTTTTTAAAACCATATTATGTATATGTAGAATTAAAGCTGCCTCAAGTACTTTGCTTCCTTTGAAGCAAATCTTGTGGAGGAAACTGATAAACAAGGAAGATCTGAATAAATGAAATTGCCAAAAAGTGAATGTGAAGTCTGATCAAAACATCCTTAGAGCTTACACTTTCACCTTAGTCCCTTTAAACCATGTTTAATTTTATTTTCTGTTACTTGCTAGTGATATTATCTTAAATTAGAAAATGAGTCAAAATTCATAACACAACTGGGAATTGTTTTCAATTTATTGGCACTTTCCATCAAATTTTATACATTCTCTCAGGCACTATTAAACAATCTTCAATCATATACAGTGTTTCAGTTCCACAGCACTTTAGTTTTAAAATTTTTCTGGATACAGCAGTAGTTTGTGTGCCTGCCTGCATGCTAAGTTGCGTCAGTTGTGTTCAACTCTTTGCAACCCAGTGGACTGCCAGGCTCCTCTGTCCATGGGATTCTCCAGGCAAGAATTCTGGAGTGGGTTGCCATGCCCTCTTCCAGGGGAATCTTCCCAACCCAGGGACTGAGCCCTTGTCTCTTATGCCTCCTTCAGGTGGGTTCTTTATGGATAGTGCCACCTGGGAAGCCCCACAGCAGTAGTTTAACTTATGTCAAATGATTAAGAACTTGATATGAACCACCCACTGAGAGGAATGTTAAAGAGACAAAAATGAAAAATCCAAACAAAAAGTCATTTTACTTTGGCAAAGGTTAATATTTGTAATAAAAGCTACTGTTTCCTAGATACATACTACATGTCACAGACTTTATATGTATTAGATTATGATTAATCCTGTATCAACTCTGTGAGGTCTGCTCTGTTAGCATAATTTTAGAGCTGAACAAATTGATACTCAGGGAATTTTGATAATGGGTAAGATTTATTCAAGTAATAAGTAAAATCTTATAAATGTCCAAATTCTTGTAGATCCATAAGTCATGCATTCTAGTCACTCAAATGCTTCCCTTTCACAAATTTATTTTCACAAAAATTTACTGAAGGTATGGAATATCCAAATTACTAGATCAGAGAGTGAGAGTAGCACAAGATCATCAAATACATTTCCTGAAAGCCAGAGCATTCCATCTGTATAGAGAAAAAGAACTGTGTGAGATGTGTGTATATATATATATACACAAAT
>SJYC01102158.1:0-10383 GCA_006408675.1 Madoqua kirkii | reverse complement strand
CCTTGCTATTTTTTTAAACTCTGCATTCAGATGCTTATATCTTTCCTTTTCTCCTTTGCTTTTTGCCTCTCTTCTTTTCACAGCTATTTGTATGGCCTCCGTAGACAGCCATTTTCCCTTTTTACATTTCTTTTCCATGGGGATAGTCTTGATCCCTGTCTCCTCTACAATGTCACGAACCTCAGTCCATAGGTCATCAGGCACTCTATCTATCAGATCTTTCTGATATGGTTATGAAGATGGTTAGGAGATACAAAATTCAATTAAAAAATTAGTTATGAGAATATAATAAATATCATAGGAAATATAGTTATTAAGATTCTAATAGTTTTGTATGATGATAGATAGTAGTTAGACTCATGATGGTGATCATTTTGTAATGTTTAAAAATATTGCAACACCATGTTGTATCCCTGAAACTAATATTGGAATTCAGCTATAGTTAAAAAAAAAAGATATTTAAATGGTAAAAAGAGTGGCTACCCCTTAAGAGTGATTTCAGGATAACATTGTCATGAGATGAAAGCCAGGTTTAAGTTAGACAAGTATGTTAGTTGCTCAGTCATGTCCAACTTTTTGTGACCCGTGAACTGTAGCCTGCCAGGTTCCTTTGCCCATGGAATTCTCCAGGCAAGAATTACTGGAGTGGGTTTCTATTTCTTTCTCTAGGGGACCTTCCCAATGCAGGGACTGAACCCAGGTCTCCTTCATAGCAGGTGGATTCTTTACCATTTGAGCCACCAGGGAAGTTAGAGAAGAAATTGATGAAAAGAATATTTTAATCTTTACTGCATATAGTAAAGTCACTTGGAATTTTTCACAAAACCTGTCTTCATTCCTTACCAGTGACTCATTATTATGGTTATGGTCTGTTTATTTTTTCTATTTTTTATTGTGTATCTCAGGTAAATTTTCAGCCCTCTGTATTGCAATATTTTATTCTTAAGATTGTGTGTTAAGTAGCTTCAGTCATGTCCAACTCTTTGTGACCCTATGGACTGGGCTGTAGCCCAGTAGGCTCCTCTGTCTATGGGATTATCCAGGCAAGAATACTGGAGTGGTTTGCCAATCACAACTCAGGGGTTGAACTCATATCTCTTGTCTCTTCTGTGTTGGCAGGCAGTTTCTTTACCACTAGCACTACGTGGAAAGCCCCCATTGTTATAGTTAAATACTTGTTATTTCTTCCTTTATCTAAGCACTGACATTAAGAAAAACATGATTAATATCTTTTTTCCCTAGAAATGGGTACATGGCCAACAAGTTTGGGGTGAATTTCCTCTGGGGAGAAAAATCAAAATGCAGTCAGTTTTCCAGGTCTTTCTATGTTTAAACTTCCCTGATCATGTATAAATATAAGTGTGCACATGTATGAATATGAGTACCTGTGCACACACACATGAGCTGATGGTTTTTTGCTCTTTATCCCAGGTGTCTTCTCTGTTCAGTCCCAGGACAATGGAGAACTAATCTTCATGATGGCAGAATGCCAACTCCATGTGGTAGGCTCTGTGAAGTGGGCAGGGAGCACCTTTGGGCCCCTACAGAAGAGCCAGCTGGGGAAGCATGACTTGGAGCCTCTCAGGAAGATACTGCACAGCCTGGTGAGTCTCCTGCCATTTAGCTTCCATGCCAGTCTGTTGAACTCAGAACTTCGAACCAGTCAGTACAAGCATTAGATGGGCATGAACTGCTGGCATCACTATTCAGTTATTAAAGCTTCAATGTTTGCCAGCTGAACTTTATATTTTGTGTTCTTCCTAATATTAATTGAGTTCTCTTTGTGTATCTGTATGCTTTTTCAAAAATAATGAGGTACAATTGATATTATAAATTATTAGATTCAGGTTGTCAACAAAAATAATCAGTAAGAAAAAGAAAAGGCCTTTATTTGAGCCAACCTGAAGAGTATAACACAAGAGACACAGATTCGAGAAGTGCTTGTAGTACACTGAGCTATAAAATGTAATTATAAAGGCAAAAACCAAAATCACATAAGACGTTGTCAAAAACTAGGATTGAAACTGATCATTAAGAGTGTTTTTTAAGGAGATTGTTTGAGGTTGAAGATTACATTATTACAAAAGAAGCTCTTGAGACTATAAGATTGTAACTGGCAGCTGCTAGCAGATACTGTTTTGAGAATGACTTGTATTATTCTTGTCTGATATAGTTCAGAAAATTCATGTTATCAGTAATGTAGATACATGGCTTAAACCACATCCAAAATGACCACTCAGATATATTCTGGGCACTTGAACCACAGTCATACCATCTTAATTTTTTAAAATGCATTATTGTCCATAATGATTAAAGCATTTGTACAGTGCATGTATGTCAGGTACAATACAGTGTGTTCTAGTTATCATAAAGTTCAGTTTAAATAATGTATAAGCCATAATGACTTCTACATAACTCAATATGTGAATATTTCTTCTATCAAGGTATACAACATAATGATTTGATACTTGTATATATATACTTGCATTATTGTAAAATGATCACTACAATAAAATTAGTTAACATCCACCAACAACATTATTAACAATTTTTTCCCTTGTGATGAGACATTTTAAGATCTTATCTCTTAACAACTTAGAAATATATAATACAGTGTTAATAACTATAATTAGCATGCTGTATATTACATTCTTGGCACTTATTTAGCTGGACATTTGTAGCTTTAGATTCCCTTTACCCATTTTACACACATATCTGCTCCTGCTTCTGGTAACCACAAATATGTTCTCTATGTCTGTGAGTTTATTTTCATTTTTAGACTCCACATGTAAGTGATTTTACATGGTAATACTTGTCTTTCTGTCTGACTTATTTCTCTAAGCATAATGCTCACCAGGTGAACCAATATCACAAGCAGCAAAATTTCCTTTTTTCTGGGTGAAAAATATTCTGGATAAATATTCTTTATGCATTTATTTTTGCTGGACTCTTAGGTTTCACCTATATTATGGCTATTATGAATAATGCTCCAATGAACATAAGGTTGCATATATCTTTTCCAGTTAGTGTTTTTGTTTTCTTTGGATAAATATGCAGTAAAAAAATCACTAGGTCATATGATATTTCTTTTTTAATATTTTGAGGACTCTCCATACTGTTTTCCATAGTGGCTACAACAATTTGCTTTCCTACCAATAGTGCTCAAGTATTCCTTTTTCTACACATTCTTGCCAACACTTTTTTTTATCTCCTGTCTTTTTAATAACAACCATTTAGAAGATGTGAAGTCATATCTCCCTATGGTTTTGATTTTCATTTCCCTGATAACTGGTCATCTTGAGCACTTATTCCTATACCTGTTAGCCATCTGTATATCTTGGGGAAAATTTCTCTTTTTTAAACATAAAAAAATAGTCTGCTCATTTTTTAATTAAATTATTTGTTTTTTTAGCTGTTGAATTGTGAGTTCTTTTTATATTTTGAGTTGTTGTTTTTTAGTCACTAAGTCCTGTCTGACTCTTTGCAACTTTATGGAATGTAGCCCATCAGCTCCTTTGTCTATAGGATTTTCCAGGAAAGAATTCTGGAGTGGGTTTCCATTTCCTTCTCCAGAGGATCTTACTGACCCAGGGATCAATGCCACATCTCCTGATTGGCAGGTGGATTCTTTACCACTGAGCTAACTGGGAAGCTTGTTATTAACTTATTATTAGATGTATGATTTGCCAATATTTTCTCTGAGTCTGTATATTATATTTTTATTTTGTTGACAATTTCCTTTGCGTTAAGAAGCTTTGTAGTTTGATGTAGTCACATTTGTTTACTTTCACTTTGACTACTTTTGTTTTTGATGTAAAATCCACCCCTGCTCCTCAAAAAAAGTAGTTGTCAATATCACTATCAGGGAGATTCCTACTTGTGTTTTCTTCTAGGAGTTCTATGGTTTTCAGATCTTATGTTCAACTCTTTAACACATTTAGAGTTAATTTTTGTGTATGGTGTAAAACAAAGGTCATTTCATTATTTTACATGTGGCCATCCAGTTTTTGAACACCATTTATTGAAAAGACTATCCTCATAATTCTAGTTGTGGGACATTTGCCTTTTTTACAAATTACTCCCAAGTAATTGTGCTGTGTAATTGGCATTGAAAAATATTAATTCAGACACTGTAGTAACAAACCAGAAGTAAGAATGCATAAACCAGAAAGAATAAATAACTCTCTTCTTCTGTTGACACCCATTTTTATAGTTTTATTATAGCACTTACAATTTATAGTCCAATACATTTTATATATCAATGTGTCTCTGACTAAACTTTGAGTTCCTTAAATTGAGACTCATGTCTAATTCATGTTTGTATTATGTTGAGCTTAACACAATAATTTTCCCAGACTGGTATGATTTATTATTTTATGATAACTATGGGATCATTGAGAATATAGAGAATTACAGACTGTACATCCAAATTTTTTATAAGCTCTTTCCAGGTGATGTTGTCTTCTAAAGTATTTAATATCACTTTGTTTTATGAATAGTATATAATAATTATAATTAATATTGCTCTATGATATTTCTGTTTCTTAGACCATCAAGCATTTTCAGTTATTTTGGACTCATTAGTAAGAGCTTAAATTTTGTCATCCAGATAGACATTAAATTTTTAAAAAATACATTGAATTCTGAACTTGACAAGGTTAATGGCATTTTGGCTACGCAGGATAATTTATTTCATTTGCTTGTACCTTTATCAAGGAAATTGTGAATGCAAGTTTTCACTGATAGGCAGATGCTGTGTTGGTGCTAATGTATCCAATTAATCAGACAGTAATCTTACAACATGGCAAAAGGCAGAAGGTGAAAGAAGCAACAAAGCAAATGCAAATTCCAGTCTTCAAAAAATGCTTTTCAGACTTCCCCTCAAAGTCTACAATTTAACTGCATGGTAAGCGGTGATAGTATACAAAGCATACCCCTAAAGATGAGTTATTGTATTATTTTTAGTCTGGGAATATAGAACCAGTGGAGTTATTATTTTTTTATGTTTTATTTTCTTCATCCTTTTGCATTCTCATTTGATAGAAAGATTTGACACCCATTTTAAGCTAATTTCACAATTTGGTTTAAGCATTGCTGGGTTTAGAAAATGAAGAAGAATTAATGATCAAATTGCCAACATTCGCTGAATTATAAAGCAAGAAATTTCAGGAAAAAAATCTCTTATCAATTATACTAAATCCTTTGACTGTGTGGATCATGACAAATACTCTCTTTCATCCATTATGCTAAATCTTTTGACTGTGTGGTACTTGACTGTGGAAAACTCTCGAGAGTTGGGAATACCAGACCATTATACCTGTCTCCTGAGAAACCTGTATGCAGGTCAAGAAACAACAGGTAGAACCCCTGTAGAGAAAAACTGATTATTTCAAGATCAAGAAAGGAGTATGACAGGGCTGTCTGCTGTCACCTTGTTTGTTTAAATTATACACTGAGCACATCATGAGAAATCCCAACTGAATGAATTACAAGCTAGAATCAAGATAGGTGGGAGAAACAGTAACGTCAGATTTGCAGATGATACTACTCTAATGGCAGAAACCAAAGAGAACTAAAGAACCTCTTAATGAGGGTGAAGGAGGAAGGAGCCTGCCTAAGGCTAAATACTTTTTTTAAAAAAAGGTCATGGCTTCCAGCCCCATTCAGTTCTGTTAAGTTCACTTGAGTTGTTCAGTCGTGTCCGATGCTTTGCGACCCCATGAATCACAGCACGCCAGGCCTCCCTGTTCATCACCAACTCGCGGAGTTCACTCAAACTCACGTCCATCGAGTTGGTGATGTCATCCAGCCATCTCATCCTCTGTCGTCCCCTTCTCCTCCTGTCCTCAATCCCTCCCAGCATCAGAGTCTTTTCCAATGAGTCAACTCTTCGCATGAGGTGGCCAAAGTACTGGAGTTTCAGCTTTAGCATCATTCCCTCTGAAGAAATCTCAGGGCTAATCTCCTTTAGAATGGACTGGTTGGATCTCCTTGCAGTCCAAGAGACTCTCAAGAGTCTTCTCCAAAACCACAGTCCAAAAGCATCAATTCTTCGGCACCCAGCTTTCTTCACAGTCCAACTCTCACATCCATACATGACCAATGGAAAAACCGTAGCCTTGACTAAAGGGACCTTTGTTGGCAAAGTAATGTTTCTGCTTTTGAATATGCTATCTAGGTTGGTCATAGCTTTTATTTCAAGGAGTAAGCATCTTTTAATTTCATGGCTGCAGTGATTTTGGAGCCCCCCAAAATAAAATCTGACACTATTTCCACTGTTTCCCCATCCATTTCCCATGAAGTGAAGGGACCAGATTCCATGATCTTCGTCTTCTGAATGCTGAGCTTTAAGCTAACTTTTTCACTCTCCACTTTGACTTTCATCAAGAGGATTTTTAGTTCCTCTTCACTTTCTGCCATAAAGGTGGTGTCATCTGCATATCTGAGGTTATTGATATTTCTCCTGGCATTCTTGATCCCAGCTTGTGCTTCTTCCAGCCCAGTGTTTCTCATGATGTACTCTGCATAGAAGTTCAATAAGCAGGGTGACAATATACAGCCTTGACGTACCCCTTTTCCTCTTTGGAACCAGTCTGTTGTTCCATGTCCAGTTCTAACTGTTGCTTTCTGACCTGCATATAAGTTTCTCAAGAGGCAGGTCAGGTGGTCTGGTATTCTCATCTCTTGAAGAATTTTCCAGCCCCATTACTTCATGGCAAATGGAAAGGGAAAAGGTGGAAGTAGTAACAGATTTCCTCTTCTTGGGCTTCAAAATCACTGGGGACAGTGACAGCAGCCTTGAAATCAGAAGATGATTGCTTCTTGGCAGGAAAGCAATGACAAACCTAGACAGTGTGTTGAAAAACAGAGACATTACTCTGTTGACTAAAGGTCTGTATAGTCTAGGCTATGGTCTTCCCATTGTTCATGTACAGTTGTGAGATCTGGACAGTAAAGAAGGCAGAACACCAAAGAATTGATGCCTTCCAACTATAGTGCTGGAGAAGACTCCTGAAAGTTCCTCGGACAGCAGGGAAATCAAACTAGTCATTCTTAAGGGAAATCAACACTGAATAGCCACTGGAAGGATTGATGCTGAAACTGAAGCTCCGGTATTTTGGTCATCTGATGTGCACAGATGACTCATTGGAAAAGTCCCTGATTCTGGAAAAGACTTAGGGCAGAAGGAGAAGAGGGTGTCAGAGGATGAGATGGTTGGACAGCATCACCAATACAATGAATGTAAACTTGGGCAATCTCTTAGAAATGGTGAGGGGTAGGGAGACCTGATGTGCTCTAGTCCTTGGGGCCACAAAGAGTCAGGCAAAACTGGGCAACTGAAGAACAGCAACAATCGCTCATGGAAAAAATATGTAATGACTAGTGAATATTTTTACAGAGTGATTGATTGTGGCTACCTCTAAATTGGTTTGGGATCAGCAGTTAATGTTGACAGAGAATATAAAACAGTATTAATTATGTGCATTTTATCCACCTGGCACTGTGTTGATAAAATCTGAATTTTTTTTTAAAGAATTTTCATGTTATCCATGAACTCAGTTTATTGCCTCCTGCACCTCATCTTCTCTGCATCCCTACTGCTTTACTTCACATTCCAACAAACTTTCACGTAGTCTCTTATTTCCTTCTCTTTTATCTCCCCCAACTCCAATTTCTCTTTTACAGTTGCATTTAAATTCAGAAGTGACTTTGATGGTAAACATGCCTGTCAACCTTCTGCTTAAAAAGAAAACAAAGGAAAAAATAGCTGCTTAATTAAAAACTCAAATGGCTTTTGAGGCCATTAATGTTCAAATAGTTATGGGCGATTTTCAGAAATATGAATGAGTCAATGTCAGCAGTAGAAATTTGGTTACTCAAGTGAGACTGGTCCAAGGAGTCCATTCATGGTAATGAATCCATGTCCGATTGTCTGATTAAATAAATATATAAATAAATAAGTAAAATGAAGTGCTATTACTGATTGATTGTCATCCAGAGACTTGCTTACTGAAAACAAAACTGTCACTGGTCAAATAGAGATACAGACTAGATTTTGGTAGTTCTATACCTATAGGACTATCATTTATTGATTAAATATGTGTCTAATGAGTTCAAGTGGCTACCTGTTATCATGGCTAAAGAACAATCATTTTTCCCGAGAATAAAGGGATTTCTTTTTAATCCCTCTCTTCCTTTTTAATTTTTCTTCAGCCAAAACTGCAGGAGAAAATATCACAGATTAACAGAATTCTAATCATTGTTGCTTTTCTTTGAATATGAGTAGTTTTGCTTTTGAATACTGAGTGCAGCATTTTCACAGCATCATTCTTTAGGATTTGAAATAGCTCGACTGGAATTCCATCCCCTCCACTAGCTTTGTTCATAGTGATGCCTCCTAAGGCCCACTTGACTTCCCATTCTAGGATGGCTGGCTATCACACCACAGTGATAATCTGGGTCATGAAGATCTTTTTTGTATAGTTCTTGCCACTTCTTCTTAATATCTTCTGCTTCTGTTAGGTCTATACTATTTCTGTCCTTTACTGTGCCCATCTTTGCATGAAATATTCCCTTGGTATCTATAATTTTCTTGAAGACATCTCTTGTCCTTCCCATTCTATTGTTTTCCTCTATTTCTTTGCACTGATGACAGAGAAAGGCTTTCTTATCTCTCCTTGCTATTCTTTGGAACTCTGCATTCAAATAGGTGTATCTTTCCTTTTCTCCCATGCCTTTCGCTTTTCTTTTCACAGCTGTTTGCAAGGTCTCCTCAGACAACCATTTTGCCTTTTTGCATTTCTTTTTCTTGGTGATGGTTTTGATCAGTGACTCCTGTACAATATCACCAACCACCATCCATAGTTCTTCAAGTACTCTATCAGATCTAATCCCTTTAATCAACTTGTCACTTCAAATGCCGTAAGGGATTTGATTTAGGTCATACCTAAATGGTTTGATGGTTTTCCTTCTTTTCTTCAATTTAAGTCTGAATTTGGCAATAAGGAGTCATGATCTGAGCCATAGTCAGCTCCCAGTCTTCTTTCTGCTGACTATATAGAGCTTCTCTCTCTTTGGCTGCAAAGAATATAATCAATCTGTTTTCAATGTTAACCATCTGATGATGTTCATGTATACAGTCTTCTCTTGTGTTGTTGGAAAATGGTGTTTGCTATGACCAGTGCATTCTCTTGGCAAAACTGTTAGCTTTTGCCCTGCTTCATTCTGTACTCCAAGGCCAAATTTGCCCATTACTTCAGGTATTTCTTGACTTCCTACTGTTGCATTCCAGTCCCCTATAATGAAAAGGACATCCTTTTTGGGTGTTAGTTTTAGGAGGTCTTGTAGGTCTTTACAGAACTGTTCAACTTCAGCTTCCTCAGCATTACTGGTCAGGGAATAGCCCTGGATTCCTGTGACACTGAATGGTTTTCCTTCGAAATGCACAGAGATCATTCTGTCGTTTTTGAGAGTGCATCCAAAAGATTGGACTCTTTTGCTAACTATGATGGCTACTCCATTCTTCCCCTAGTAGTAGATATAATGGTCATCTGAGTTAAATTCACCCATTCCAGTCCATTTTAGTTCACTGATTCCTAAAATGTCGATGTTTACTCTTGCCATCTCCTGTTTGATCACTTCCAATTTGCCTTGATTCATGGACCTAACATTCCAGGTTCTATACAATATTACTCTTTACAGCATCGGAGTTTACTTTCATCACCAGTCACAACCACAACTGAGTGTTGTTTTTGCTTTGGCTCTGTCTCTTCATTCTTTCTGGACTTCCTTCTCCACTGATCTCCAGCAGCATATTGGGCACCTACTAACCTGAGGAATTCATCTTTCAGTGGCCTATCTTTTTGCCCTTTCATACTGTTCTTGGGGTTCTCAAAGCAAGAATACTGAAGTGGTTTGCCATTTCCTTCTCCAGTGGACCATGTTTTGTCAGAACTCTCCACTATGACCCGTCCATATGGATGGTCCTACACGGTATGGCTCATAGTTTCACTGAATTAGACAAGGCTGTGGTCCATGTGATCAGATTGCTTAGTCTTCTGTGACCTCCTCAGGAGACATCCAAACACAGTTATGCCTCAGTCTCTGTGGGGCCTCTGGGTCCTGGTGCACACAAGGTATGTTTGTGCCCTCTAAACATCTCTGGCAGGTATGGGGTTTGATTCTCATTAGCATCAGAAGATGCTAAGGAACCAATTTATTACTTTGAAAAGAGGTAAATTAAAAAAAGAATCAAGCATTTATCCTGTATTCCTAGTCAAACTGTATCTCAGGGTAATAGTTAATGATGCAAAATTTCTCTTCATAGATGTACTTCAACTAATAAATGAAGGAATGACAGAATATCACCAATCTGCCATCCCT
>SJYC01102155.1:0-15865 GCA_006408675.1 Madoqua kirkii | reverse complement strand
ATAAACTTTCTTGCTTTTCTAACTGTTTTATTTTAATCCATTCTCAATGCCCAGCACAATACAGATATTTCTGGAAAGACTTAGAAGGAGTATAGTCTCTTTCTCCTTCATGTTCTGTAGAAATCTATTTGTGAATTCTGTTATGGTAACTGTCATTCTCTGATTTGTGTTATTATTAGTGAACATTTATCATTTGTCCACCACCAGACTGTAAATTCACTGTTTGTTCATATTGATGGCCCAAATATGCTCAATGAATATTCTCTGAAAATTGTTCTTCAGCAGCAACTCTGGGAAGCATCATGATTTATGCTTTGATTTGTAAGCTTTAAAATGTATTTAAAGCACTTTTTTTATCATGGATATTTTTAAACTCATACTTGTTTCTAAAGGAATGATTCAGATTTCAGACCATTATTTTTGAATTTCATATTAACTTTTGCCCAAAAGTCATTTGGTAGATTGTCTCTCTTGTGCTCCATTGTTATTGCTTTGCTTCAGACAAGTTTACAGAGTCAAAATATTGCATGAAAGAATAGTTCTGCATTATTCTTAACCATTTTTATTCTCCAACAAGACAGTTTTTTTTCTTTTTAAACTTTGCTTAGAAAATCTTAGTTTTATGATTTAAGACTATAGTTCTAAGAAGATGTGCGTTTATATGATGTCAGATTCTTTACATTTTTATAATTTTTTAATGTAAAGAGTAACTGAAGTTAGAATGAATTAGTATTAACTGACTAATTGCCACAGGAAGTTATGTTTCTGTCTTTATGTATCAAACAAACATGCCTCAGTGTTAATGCTTTAAAAAGATTAAAAGCATACTAGAAACAATGAACAAAATATTCTTTTGTATGTGTGAGGACTACACTAAGAATATCTTCTTCCAGGAAACTGGAGGAATTGAACTACAGAGCCTGAGATAAAAATGATTAAATTTATTTCCATCTATTAAACTCAGGGTTTGAAGTCTTTACTTGGATCCATGTTTTCTGCTTCCAGCATGCATTTTCACTGCCTTCTTCTGAGTGTGACTTTTGGAACTGGATAAAAAAAAGTGTTGCCCCTATACCTGGATGCTAAAAGAGCTTGTTATTTTTCTGGATGAAGCATAAAATAAAAATCCTCTCATCTGAAGTTCTAGCTGTAGATAGTAGAGTAGCCACATGGAGAAATGTGATTTATTATTCCATTAAGGATATGATATTTTACTTACGGGCTTTAGGTACCACACTGCTTCAATTTCTCAGTGAAGTAGGCTTGCTTATTCAGATAATAATGAATACTTACTGATACATTAATAGCAATCCTTAAACTTTATGATTTTTTTAACAGAAAGAATTTGATAAATCTTTCTGACAACCAGCTGGTATTCAAGCACTTGAACCTGAATAAAAGGCTCTTAATAAATGACTAGATGTTGGTAACTTGTAATTCCATTGCCTTGGAAACACATTTGTTTGAATCAAAGTTTTTCTCAGCAGAAAATCTGCATTTGAAATTAATTATCATAATTCATTGTAATTTGCATAAAATTTGATGGGAAAACATTGTTTTGGAAATTCTTAGGATTATCGTCTGTAGAAAGTGATCAGCAATCTCATTACTTTATGGGCCATGTAAATATTCATCGATTTTGCCAAATACAAGACATGCAGCTTTTTTCTTTGTAAGAGAAAAAAGATTATACATAAACATTGTTTCTTTCAGATGGGGACTCATTGATTCATAAGGATGGGTTCTATATGGAATGTAACATCTAGTATAGGGAAATTAATCTTGGGAACAAGGAGATTTTTGAGAAAGCATTTCTTTCTGAAATTGCTTTGAAAGTGAAAGTGTTAGTCTCTCAGTCGTTCCAACTCTTTGCAAGCCATTGACTGTAGCACACCAGGTTCCTCTGTCCATGGACTTCTCTAGGCAAGAATACTAGAGTGGGTTTCCGTTTCCTTCTCCAGGGTATCTTCCCAACCCAGGAACAGAACCTGCATCTCCTGTCTCCTGCATTGGCAGGCAGATTCTTTACCATCTGAGCCACCAAATATTTTATATTACAAATATGACTGATGTTTCTGGTGGACATTTGGAGAATTATGACTTAAGTAAAAATTTCTGGTAGTGCTTCCACTAAAGCAACAAGAAAAAGCTGTGTTCTCTATTTCTGCTTTTCTACTTCTGCTTTTCTCACCACTCCTCTTTCATCTTACAGTTCTTTACCAAACTTATCATCTCTACAAGGACAAGATATTTTTCCCTTGGCAGAACTTCTGAACAGGATCTGAACATAAGGGGTTGGACTTCATAACATAAAAATCTTATATACATACACTTACTTATGCCTCTTCACATGATAAATTACCAGTGCAATTATGATAGTTATAACAAAAGATAAAATAATGCATTTTTAAAATCAGAAGTGTGTTAAAGGCTATGAGAGCATAAAGGGAGAACTGAAATATCTTCACAGTGAAATTGACATGTGAACAATTATGTTTAGAGCACAGATAAAGAGGGTAAAGGCATATAGAACTGCATAACCACAGTTTAAAAAAATAAGATACATTTGGTAAGATGTAAGAAGTAAAAATGGAGAAGGAAATGGCAACCCACTCCAGTGTTCTTGCCTGGAGAATCCCAAGGACTGTGGAGCCTGATGGGCTGCTATCTCTGAGGTCACATAGAATCAGATACGACTGAAGTGACTTAGCAGCAGCAGCAGCAGCAAGAAGTAAAAAGAGATAAAAGCTTTTGAGAAGAAAGTAGCAACACAGATGCTGGCTGACTGCATATCACCCTAAAGTAGACTGTCTAAAAGAGTCAACCAGGAGCTGCCAATGGCCACTCCTGCTCCATAATTCAGGGAAGAAAGTCCTCAAGGAATTTTTATGTTTACTGTCAATGACACTGATGTTGACTGTAGACCATGAAAGATCCATGGTCTAGGGCACAAAAGTCCTGGGAGAGAACTTGTGTGTGTTTTGTTTGGTTTTATTTTTTCATTTTTTATTTTGAATCAAATACTTCTTTTTGGGTAGTTAATAGTTGTGTTAGTCACACAGCGTGTCTGACTCTTTGTGGCGACATGGACTGTATAGCCCACCAGGCTCCTCTGTCCATGGGATTCTCCAGGCAAGAATACTGGAGTGGGTTGCTATTCCCTTCTCCAGAGGATCTTCCAGATTCAGGGATCAAACCTGGGTCTCCTTCATTGCAAGCAGATTCTTTACTCTCTGAGCCACAGGGAAGTACCTTATGTAGCTAATGAGTAAGTGAGTGAGTGAAGTCGCTCACTCGTGTTCAACTCTTTGTGACCCCATGGACTGTAACCTACCAGGCTCCTCCCTCCGTGGGATTCTCCAGGCAAGAGTACTGGAGTGGGTTGCCATTTCCTTCTCCAGGGGATCTTTCCAACCCAGGGACTGAACCCAGGTCTCCCACTTGTGTAGCTAATAGGCAAGAATAATTTGTAATCCAATCAAAGTAACCAAACCAGGTAATCTGGTAGAAAATATAAAAGAAAGATGCAATCCAATAAGTGACATCATATTATATGACTGAAAGTGGCATGATTTTAAAAGTGAGCTATCTTTTTAAAAGACAAATACTTTTCTGCATATCTCCAATACCGAACAGATAGCAGAGCAGCTTTGAATGACCAATAAAAAAATTGGTTCTGATCAGCAAGTAGCAAGTATTTACATATCTGTTAGTATATTTATTTGAAATTTGGAAACAGAAGAAAGGGATTACTCCATCTTTTTTCACAAAAGCTTGACTTTTTCCTTATCAGACAATTTTTACAACTATAAGGGCAGGACAAAAATCAAATTGTAAAATTTTATTCAGTAAAGTTGCAGATAATTTCTGTGCTGTGCAATGGATTAGACATCAAAGATTATGTCTTTGATGGTTTATGGCTCCTTTAGACATTTACCACTGTAAAATAATCGAATTTAGCAATTTTATCTTATTTTGATAAGCTGCCCATACACACCTAGTTTCTCAAATGACCTTTGAACTGTGGATGCTGAGTCACTAAGTCATGTCTGACTCTTCACGACCCTATGGACTGTACCCACCAGGTACCTCTGTCCATGGGATTTCCTAGGCAAGCAAGAATACTGGAGTGGGTTGCCATTTCCTTTTTTAGGAGATCTTCTCTATCCCGGAATTGAACCCATGTCAGCTGCATTGTCAGGAAGATTCTTTATCACTAAGTCATCAGGGAAGTCCTTTAAATGTCTTACTGGTGATTTCATTAATAAGCAGGATTAATTCTTTAACATGACTTCATTTTACATTTGCAAGAGTCATGATTTTCTTTAACAAAATGTGCTTTAATATAGTCTCACAAGGGAGAGGACAATAGGCTATCATTATTTCGCATTTGGGTTTTCAGTTGCTCCTTAGTTTTATTTTCTGCTTTCAAGCACATTGTTATAACAGTTTGATACTTACGTTAATGTGAGAATTATCTTGCTGTCATGTGTGTTACTTTATGCTTAGAAATTATAATCACACTGATTGGGATCCTATTCCCAGTTCTTCTGTGTATTAGTTTCATGACACAGGCAATGACTAAATTTATCTGATTTTCCCATCTCAATGGTAAAATGAAAGACCTCTTGCATAGTGTTATCATGAGAATTTAAAAGGAATATTTCATTTTGAGTGCCTAGCAGGTGTAGAACATAGGAGGAACACACACATTCTAATAGTCCTATTTGTATTAAATCACACTGATTGGGGTCCTATTCCCAGTTCTTCTGTGTATTTGTTTCATGACACAGGCAATGACTAAATTTATCTGATTTTCCCATCTCAATGGTAAAATGAAAGACCTCTTGCATAGTGTTATCATGAGAATTTAAAAGGAATATTTCATTTTGAGTGCCTAGCAGGTGTAGAACATAGGAGGAACACACACATTCTAATAGTCCTATTTGTATTGAAGTTAATGCCTTTATTTTTAAAAAATGCCTTTATTTTGTCGGTTTCAGGTAAAAATTCATAACTTTTTCTGACATGTTTATTGAGTACTGAACACATCTACAGCTAAAACATTGCATTTCTAATGTTCTAAAGTTTGCAATTTTTTCTATTTTTACTGGGAAATCCTTTTTATCCACACCAAATATTTCTATTATTTATTTCCTGCTTCTCCATTCTAGAGTTTATAGATGATTGTTTTTTCTCTCATCAGTATGTTTGAAAATAAGAAACCTGCATGCCTGACTTGGCCTTAACCTCTCTCTCCCTCTTAGGAGGCAACAGAGTGCAGGAAGTCTTCTCTTGATGGTTCTTTAAGGACAGATGAAGGAAACCCTCTTTTATTTATAGGAGGTGAGGTGCATGTCTATGTATGGATTTGTAAAGCAGCCTAATTTTGGTTTTAACTAACAAATGTATTTTGACTCACACTCAATTATGACTCCATGTTTGTTTTTCACTCATAAAGGTAACCTTTGATCTCCACTGCCATTTCCTTGTATTAGTTGTTAATTTCTTCAAGACAAATGTTGAGATATAAGATGCTTTTGTAGGAACCTATAAGATACCCAATACCTATCTAAATTACTTCCTTTTCATTAAAGATATCTTCTTTCATTCTCCCTAGTTTCTTGACAGTTTTTTTCCTGTGTTGGACCACAGATAGTCCATGGTTGTCTAAGGTATTCATTATTTTGCTGCTGCTGCTGCTAAGTTGCTTCAGTTGTGTCCGACTTTGTGCGACCCCATAGATGGCAGCCTACCAGGCTCGCCCATCCCTGGGATTCTCCAGGCAAGACCACTGGAGTGGGTTGCCATTTTCTTCTCCAATGCATGAAAGTGAAAAGTGAAAGTGAAGTCACTCAGTCGTGTCCAACTCTTTGCAACCTCATCCACTGCAGCCCATCAGGCTCCTCCATCCATGGGATTTTCCAGGCAGGAGTACTGGAGTGGGGCGCCATCGCCTTCTCCACTAAAGTAACTTAGGTATCCCTTTATGGTGGATGTTACATACTTTTATCGAGAAAAAGAACACCCTAAGACAGGTAGGGAGAGGTGTATTACCGCTAACTTCTATGTATACTTAATAATGGTCAAATTGTCACATACAATTTACAATAAAATTTTTTCCATTTGAGAAAAGAGAAAAAATTGAGTCACAGTAACATAACCTGAGCAGTGTACAGGGCTCAGAGTAAGAGTCCAACAGTTTGACTTCAAGAACTTTTAGATCTTCGCTACCGTGTCTCTTGATGTATGAGAATGCAAAAGCAAAGAAGGGTTAGAGGCTTTTCTGTCATTCAGAAGATTTGCTCAAATGTTTGTTGTTCAGTCATTCAATCTGGCTCTTTGTGACCTCCATGGACTGCAGCATGCCAAGCTTCCCTGTCCTTCAGTATCTCCAGGAGTTTTCTCAAATTCATGTCCAGTGAGTTAATTATGTCATCCAACTCTCTTACCCTCTGTTGCCCCATTATCCTCCTGCCTTCAATCTTTCCCAGCATCAGTGTCTTTTTCAGTGGGTCAGCTCTTGGCATCAGATGGCCAAAGAACTGGAGCTTCAGCTTCAGCTTCAGTCCTTCCAATGAATAGTCAGGGTTGATTTCCTGTAGACTGTGTTGATCTCCTTGCAGTTCAAGGGACACTCAAGAAGTCTTTTCCAGCACCACAATATGAAAGCACCAATTCTTCAGTGCTCAGTCTTCTTTAGGGCCCAACTCTCGCATCAGAACATGACTACTGGAAAAACCATAGCTTTGACTATACAGACCTTTAATACACTGCCTAAGTTTAACTAGTTTTGCTTCCAAGGATCAAGCATCCAATGTTTACTAACTACATATAACTTTGAACAGTTTATGTAACATCTTGGAGCCTAAAGTTTCTCATGTTTTCAATGGAACTATTAATACCTGATCTGCATTCTTGGCAGACTTATTGGTAAGGTAAAATTTAAAAAAAACTCTTAATTCATTTCATATGTTGTATCTTGCCTTGTTCCAAAAGGATTTAAGACAGTGTGAACATGCCTTTGAAAGTTCTTTCTGTTACATTTTAAACAGTTGAATATAATCATTGTTTATAAAAGTAAACCCTAGCAGAGGTGAGCGTATACCAGCTCCAGAAAGAAGAGCCACCTCTGTCTTGGCGAGTCTTTCACTTGCTTGAAAGTGAAGAATATTTTATGGAAACACATACCATCGTTGTTGAGAGGAAGTGTGGATTTCTAATGCATTGATTGGCACTAGGCCTTTTGTGCTCATCGTTATCCAGGAGACATAACCAAATAAATATAAATCATATGATTTTGGAATTTTGAAAGAAGCTGAAAACTCAGCATCAGAGAAGATGGAAAGGGGTAGCAACAACCACATAATTTGTGGTGGGATATGGAAGAATCTCATTTTAAGGACAGATAAATAGAATTTGTGCAACAGATATAAGACAGAAAGTGCTCAGAGAGTCTAGGCAAAATAATAATTTAAAATGGCTGTTTTTGAAAGCTACATAGCTTTCTGGATGTTTCTCCAAAACTGTTGTGTTTTCTCCTACAGTTTAAATTTCCAGAAATGCTCATAGTTCAACAACACATGTGAAAAAACTGTTCTTAGGAAATAAATGACCCATTTGTATTCAAACCATTGATGTTAGTAATGTGCAAAGTAAGTGAATCACACCAACTAGTGGGTACTTGCAAACCAATTTAGCCACAAGTATTATAATATAAGAAATAGATGTCAGTTTTAAAGGCACAAGAAAAGGTATGATTCTGGTAATTAATATTCCATTGTTTCATACTGGCATAATTTATTGGAATATGAAGTAGAATGAAAAGACCTTTCCCTATATCTTTGGAATGTATGTCAAAATGCATTATATATGGTTGCATATTTTTAGATGAAATGCATTTTGAATTAATTTCCAATTTCTTTACTGAGATAACATTAAATTAGAGAAATAAATATGTAGCAATAGCAAAATGAAAATTTTACATTCTGCTACTAGAGAATAAGTACCCTTTAGCTGTTAAAAGCATGGGGCATATGAGTCACCAGACGTGGATTTAAATCTCTGATCTACCACTACTTGCTAGCTATGGACCCATATGTGAATTGCAAAAATCACTCATCCCTTTGTTTTCCTATATGTAATATTAATTTCAATTAACAAGAATAAGAGATCTATAAGACTAAAGAGATAACGTATGGGGAACAGATTGCATAGTGTCTGGCTCATGAAGCTTAGTAGACGGTGTATATTCTTCTAGTTATTTTGAATGCTATTCGAAAAATTCTAATATTTCTCTTTATGGGCATTATACTGTCACAATGAAGACCTGGTGCCTCTTTATAAAAAAAGAGAAAAGCAAATTAAAAACTGCTGCTGCTGCTAAGTCACTTCAGTTGTGTCTGACTCTGTGAGACCCCACAGACAGCAGCCAGCCAGGCTCCCCCATCCCTGGGATTCTCCAGGCAAGAACACTGGAGTGGGTTGCCATTTCCTTCTCCAATGCATGAAAGTGAACAGTGAAAGTGAAGTCGTTCAATCATGTCCGACCCTCAGTGACCCCATGGACTGCAGCCTACCATGCTCCTCTTTCCATGGGATTTTCCAGGCAAGAGTACAGAAGTGAGGTGCCATTGCCTTCTTCGAAATCATTAAAGCTATGGAATCTTAATAGGCTCACATATTTATTATGTAAAGAGATGACTTATATATGTTTTCAGGAGATACATTTATGAGAGAGAAAAGAAACTGACATTTTTGTGGCATCTACTATATATTCTTTGTATATAGTGTATAGCACTTTGTTTCTAGAGATTGGTATTACTATCCACATTTTATGGACAGATTACAGATATTGTGTTTAATAAAGTTGATTTTCCAGTCTATGCAGAGGCAAGATAACTGGTAGTGGTTATGGAGTATGAATTCTAGACTCAGCCACTAAGACTCTGGTTCAAAATCTTTAGATGAAATAATATAGTTCGAGTATCTCTGATAGAACAAGTACTCCATGAACAACAGCTATTATCACTAAAGAATCAGTTCAGTAAGTTCAGTTGCTCAGTCATGTCCGACTCTTTGCAACCCCATGAACTGCAGCACGCCAGGCCTCCCTGTCCATCACCAAATACCAGAGTTCACTCAGACTAACGTCCATGAATACCATTATACTTATAACTGTTATTGTTGGAAAGTTAGATTCACAGCCCTCACCTGAAGCAACTTTCAAGTAGCTGCCTGCTTAGTGCTGTTTGATGATTAAAGGGAATCTTGCATCTATGGGTGATGTTAATCAGGTATTAGACAGTGGCTAACCTTATTCTGACCAGACTGGTTGTGAAAAGTGTTGAATACCACCTATGCTTCTAACTATTTGGCATAACAGTGTGATCAATATTGCTATGTGTGCTGAGTGATGCATGAGGGAGACTGAATTGGTGGATATTTCTCTTCTGACCTAGATTTGATCCCTCAGCCAGGAAGACTGCCTGGAGAAGGAAATAGCTACCCATTCCAATTTTCTTGCCTGGAGAATCCCATTGACAGAGGAGCCTAACAAGTAACAGTCCATGGGGTTGCTAAGAGTTGGACATGACTGAGAGATTATCTTTCACTTTTAACTTCTGTTCTTCTCTTATGGGACTGGGTATGTTCCATTAATAAACTTGTAATATATCAGACAATGTGAGCATGAAGTTGGGCACAAATGAGATGTGCATGGAATAACTGACAATTTTCAAAAAAATTTTTAAATTAAAAACAGGCTTGTTTGAAATTATATTAACAAGTTACACAAAAATATAGATGGGAGGTTTCTCCTTCTCTCTGGTTATTTCTAAGGACCATCAATATTATTGCAGTGATTGTCATCCATCTGACAGTCAGAAAAAGAAAAACAAAGAAAACTATTCACAGTGATACAAAATCTTAAGTGAGAAAGCAGAAATCATATTGTCAACACCTGTTGGATCATCAAGAAAGCAAGAGAGTTCCAGGAAAACATCTACTTTATTGACTATGCCAAATCCTTTGACTGTGTGGATCAGAACAAACTCTGGAAAGTTCTTAAAGAGTTGGAAATACCAGACCACCTGACCTGCCTCTTAAGAAATCCGTGTGCAGGTCAGGAAGCAACAGTTAGAACTGGACATGGAACAACAGACTCGTTCCAAATAGGAAAAGGAGTACATCAAGGCTATATATTGTCACCCTGCTTATTTAGCTTATATGCAGAGTACATCATGAGAAATGCTGGGATGATTGAAGTGCAAGCTGGAATAAAGATTGCCAGGAGAAATATCAACAACTTCAGATATGCAGATGACACCACCCTTATGGCAGAAAGTGAAGAAGACCTAAAGAGCCTCTTGATGAAAGTGAAAGAGGAGAGTGAAAAGTTGGCTTAAAGCTCAACATTTAGAAAACTAACATCATGGCATCTGGTCCCATCACTTCATGGGAAATAGATGGGGAAACAGTAGAAACAGTGACAGATTTTATTTTGGGGGGGCCCAAAATCACTGCAGATGGTGACTGCAGCCATGAAATTAAAAGACATTTGCTCCTTGGAAGAAAAATTATGGCAAACCTAGACTTTGTATTATAATACAGAGATATTACTTTGCCAACAGAGCTCTGTCTAGTCAAGGCTATGTTTTTTCCAGTAGTCATGTATGGATGTGAGAGTTGAACTGTAAAGAAATCTGAGCACCAAAGAATTGATGTTTTTGAACTGTGGTGTTGGAGAAGACTCTTGAGAATCTCTTGGACTGCAAGGAAATCCCACCAGTCCATCCTAAAGGAAATCAGTACTGAATATTTATTGGAAGGACTGATGCTGAAGCTGAAACTCCAATACTTTGGCCACCTGATGTGAAGAACTGACTCATTGGAAAAGACCTTGGTACTATGAAAGATTGAAGGTGAGAGGAGAAAGGCATGACAGAGGATGAGATGGTTGGATAGCATCACTGACATGATTGATATGAGTTTGAGTAAACTCTGGGAGTTGGTGATGGACAAGGAGGCCAGCCGTGCTTCAGTCCATGGGGTCACAAAGAGCCAGACAGACACGACTGAGCGACTAAACTGAACTGAACTGAGAAACTCATCTTAAACAAATGTCTGAAATAACTATATGAGATATTTCTGAATATGTTTTCTTTCCTAATTGTCTTTTTAATGAAGTGGTAATTTCATAAGGAAGCCTGAGTTTATAAATGTGATTTCAAGTTTTGTCTTGTGTTGAAGTGTAATATTAGAACTACAGAGGGATCCTCCCTTAATTGAGTAAAGAAATCTAATGGGAAGGGATGGGTATTCACCCAAATTAAGTTAACATGTAAAATTTAATTTTGCAGCTCTTTAAATTTGAAAAATCTTCAACTTCTTGCTAAGCAAGTGAATATATATATATTCTTCCATATATTTAATAAGCTATGGTTCTATAACAATTTCATATTAATTGATCCATTTGGTCAGGAGGAGAATCAATACAGGAACATTGGAATATAGGAAGGTTTCACTTTATAGTCATTTAAACATTATTTTTGAGTAATCTTAAAATATTTTCAGTTTTTTAACTCAAGAGTTGAAAAAAATTTAAGACAACTCCATAGTCACACTTTTAATAGAATGATGAACAAAAAATCCCAGCATTTCACAAAGTTCATATATTCATATATATATATATAAATTTGTAGACACACAGAAGAAATACATGTAAGATTTCATTTTATTTCTCATTGAAATTACACAGTATGAGAATTTTGTTGTTGTTCAGTCACTCAGTCATGTCCAACGCTTTGTGACCTCATGGACTACAGCATGCCAAGCTTCCCTGTCTTTCACTATTTCCCAGAGTTTGCTCAAGCTCATGTCCGTTGAGTTGATAATGTCATCCAACTATCTCAAGCTCTGTTTCACCCTTCTTCTCCTGCCCTCAATCTTTCCCACCAATAAGGTCTCTTCCAATGAATCGATGCTTTACATCAGGTGACCAAAGTATTGGAACTTCAGCTTCGGCATCAGTCCTTCCAATGAATATTCAGGGTTGATTTCCTTTAGGAGTGACTACTTTGTTCTCCTTACAGTCCAAGAGACTTTCAAAAGTCTTCTCTAGCACCCCAGTTAGAAAGCATTGATTCTTTGTCACTCAGCCTTCTTTATGATCCAACTTACTGAAAAACTGCATCTTTGACTATACAGACTTTTGTCAGCAAAGTGCTGTCTCTGCTTTTTAATACACTGTCTCAGACAGTAAAGTGTCTGTCTACAATGTGAGAGACCTGGGTTTGATCCCTGGGTTGGGAAGATTCCCTGGAGAAGGAAATGGCAACCCGCTCCAGTACTCTTGCCTTGAAAATCTCATGGATGGAGGAGCTTGGTGCAGGCTACTATCCATGGAGTCCCAGAGTCAGGCACGACTGAGCGACTTCACTTTCTAGGCTTGTCATAGCTTTTCTTCCAAGCAGGAAGTATCTTTTAACTACATGGCTGCAGTCACCATCCAAAGTGATTTTGGAGACCAAGAAAACAAAATCTGTTACTGTTTTTACTTTTTCCCTATCTATTTGCCATGAGGTGATGAGAAGAGATGCCAAAATCTTAGCTTTTTGAATGTTGAGTTTTAAGTCAGCTTTTTCACTCTGCTCTTTTACATTTATCAAGAGGTTCTTTAGTTCCTCTTTGCTTTCTGCAGTTAAGGTGGTGTCATGTGCATACCTAACATTATTGATATTTCTTCCTGCAATCTTGATTCCAATTTGTGCTTTATCCAGCCTGGCATTTCACACGATGTACTCTAAATATAAGTTTCATAAGCAGGGTGACAATATACAGCCTTGATGTACTCCTTTTCCTATTTGGAACCAGTCTGTTGTTCCCATGTCCAGTTCTAACTGTTGCTTCTTGACCTGCATACAGATTTGTTAGGAGACAAGGAAGGTGGTCTGGTATTCACATCTCTTTAAGACATATTAGAAATAAAAAAATAGTAAATAGGCATCTTTGTGGTGGTTGTACATACTTCTTACTATTTTTTTTACATCCATGGGTATATTTCATTCATTTGATATTATGTTTCTTCTTTTGATTGATCCTGAATAGGAATAGATGTCTCATTTTTATAAACTTTAAAATTTAGAAAATACTGTACATCTATCCAAGATAAAGTCATGAAATATTTGTGACTCTGAAAAGGTTTATGATTTTGCAAATCAAGCTTAGAACTTCTGATTGAGTCTCCTTGGTAGCCAAATAATTTGTTAATAAATAACATCCATAAAAGAATATTCATGAGATCAAAGTACCAATTTAAACTCCAGGGGAATATCTAATCAAGCTGTATTTTTATCATAAATAGGTTATAGACTCCTTTAATGTTATAAATCATTATCACCATTTTAATTTGGAAGTCTGAGACAACTAATCAAAATGAAGATAGTAACGTTTCAACATGAGACATTCTGCTTATGACAATTTTTATACTTTCAAGTACACTGCCATCTTGTTCAATATCTTTGGAGAATGTATGGCTTATTGTTTCTCTTCACATTTTGTTGAAATATCAAAGTGTCTGTGTCAGTGTATTTAGGTAGATATGAGGAGTACTCACAGATCTGAACACTCTGGTTACCAAAACTACTATTAGAATTTTTTTTTTCTTCTGTACCTCCTCTTTCTTCTTCTCTTTTAAAAAGCATATACATTGAGACAATATATCTCTGCTTTGGTGGAGCATACACATTCAGGAAATTATATAGTAAATTAGAAAGTAAAATATCTTAGAGCATTCATTGGTCAGGATACAGAAGATTAAGAGTTCTGGGGATGAGGATGGTGGTCAGTTTTTAAATGATGCAATTAGGCTACATCTCAGTGAGGAGGTGAGCTGTGAGCAAAGAACTGAAAGGTGAAAGAGTTAACCAAAAGGATATGTAGAACAAGCACATTCCAAGCAGAAAAAACAGCCCAAAGATTCTTAGACAGGTGTGGCTGTTGTAATCTAGGAATATCAGGAGGCCTGTCGTTTGAGCAAAATAAATGAGGGAGGAATAACAGAAAATGACATCACAGAGACCAGAAGGGCTCAGATGATCTATGACAGTAGTCAGCAAACTGCTGCTCCTGATGATTCATGAGCAAATGTTGCCTGTAGACTGCTTTGTAAATAGAATTTACTGAGACACAGGACTCACCAATAAGTGTCTGTCTGCCTGTGTCTGCTTACATGCTACAACAATGGCAGTTGAGTAGTTGGGACAGAGATGTGAAAAGCCAAGAATATTTAGTATCTAGCTCTCTACAGAAGACTGTTATCATTCTTGATCTATGGTCCCTGAAGAGATTCGCATTTATTTTTTTGAGGAAAATGAGGCACTGGGAGGAAAGGTTTGAGCAGAGCAGTCACATAATGTTTAAAGCAATTATTTTCCTTTCTATTTTGTGAACAAAATGAAGGGGGATGGGAGTAGAAGGAGACACTTGAGGAACCAGTGCTGAAATCCAGTTGAGAGATCATGGTGGCTCAGATATCATGGTAGTTGTAGAAGTACCAAAAGAGAAAACCTTGAGCAGTCTGGTAAAAGAACTCTGGACCTTAGGGACTGTGCTGATTAGGACTCAAAAGGAAATGAGGAACATATTAATATATTGCAATAGAAACCAACTCACCCCTCTGGTTGGAACACTGCAATTCTATCCTGAGGCCACCTGAGACCATACATGACCAAGTAAAGGCACTACCATTGATCACAGATATTCTATGATTTACATTTTGCTAATAGAGAATAAGAACACTTTGGTTATTAAAAGTTCATCGATACATTTAAATATCTATTAAAAATTAATTATGAAATATATCCATTATACCAAAGAATATTTAAAACACACACAGTACATGCACACACATATACACACATATAAATTAATTTTTAAGAATATGTGTGTGTATATGTATATATCTCTCCCCTCATATTTCCATTTTTCTTAACTATTAATAACCATTATCTTGCTTTTCTAGAGTGTCATTTTGTCATTGACATACATATAAATAAATAATACATTGTTTAGGCTTTCATTTTTCTTTAATTTAAAAAGAGTTATGCAAATTTCTTCTTTTATAACTTGATTCTTTTGTTTGCCTGCACTACTGACTGTGTCTCTTTGAGTCTTGCTAGATTAATTCCTGCCTAGTTCTACTGAAATGTATGCAGAGAAGGAACCTGGCTCTTCAAGCTATCAGTGAAGGAATATAGAGGTCAAAAATGTGACAGTGAAATTGGTATTGTCCTGTCAACTGTTTTCATACTGATATTAATACAAATTTGCCTATTATTTGTTTATTTATTTGAAATGTTTCAGAAACATAAGAATGTCTGCGTTTTATGATGAAAAGAATTTTCCCTAAGAATTATCAACATTAAAGGCATTCTTCTATGATGCCTATTGGAAATTGTAACAGATTTTTAAAATGACTCAAACTTCTTTTTTTCTAAATGTATTTGACTGCTTCTTAGGATACCATTGGCCTTCATAATAATCAAATTGTCATTAAATTTATATTTTGTATTGCATTTTTTATGATAAGATGCTCTGCCAGCTTACTCTTTTTATCAACTGATAGTTTGACAGACTTGAAATCTGAAATTGAGTCTGTTGCAACATTTGTAATGATCTAACATAAATTATTATGATATATCATTATGGTGAAATAAAAACAAATGATCTCATTAAATCATGAAACATTTTATAACGTGCCATTAAGTGGTACTCAGGTGGCTGAATTCAATATAGTTGCCAAAGATGTTTATATCCTACTAATAGTAGATTATAATAGTAGATTATATATAGATAAACTATGTAA
>SJYC01102144.1:0-19535 GCA_006408675.1 Madoqua kirkii | reverse complement strand
AAGAAAAGAATAATCAGAGAATATCTAGAGAGTTTTTTTGGGATAAGTTTGAAGGTGCTGAAGTATTTGAATTTTAACTTTATAGGAGAATAAGGAATCACTGAGACTTTTTAAGTAGCAAACCAACATGATCATGTTTGTTTTATTAAAATGGCTTCTTGGTGTGTATGAGTGTTTGTGAGAGCAAAAGAGAGAAAGAGAGAGAGGAAATTGGTTTGAAAAAGGCAAATAAACTAAAGTAGGGGAGAGTATTTGACAGCATATTGAAATACTATAGAAAGAGACCAGGAGAGGGTCTGTCAAGAGTAGTGTGTATTGAAATTAGCAGTATAATAATTCAGAAAAAAAGAATGAATCAGAAATAAATGAAAATTTTTAAGTTGGATATATTTGAGGCAGGTGAATGTTTATATACATATGTGAACTGAAGCAGACATTTATGTGTCTGTTACATTGATGCCTATGCTAATTTAATACAATAGTTTTATGAATATTTAAAATGCTGTCTTCAATTAATATTTCAGTAGCTGATTTTTGTCATCCAATTTTTATCCTGATATTGACAAATATACACAAAAAGCCATGGAGAATTCACAGTTCTTGTGACTGCTATCCTAGAGACACCACTGGGATGAGAACACTGATATTTCAAAGAAATTATGACATGTAGTAGAGCCAGAATTCTCTCCTCTTGGAAGAATAAATAAATGAATGATAATGTTGATACCATAATATCAAATACCCATGGTACACAAGGCTAAAGCAGCTAGTTAATAGAATAAATCAAGGGAGGATATAGTTTTAAATCACAGTGTATCAGCTAAATTTGTGGTGTCTAGTTGCATATTGCTAATATTAACCAACACATTCTGTTTTTTCCCTCAAAGAAAATATGACAAGTGAAAATATAACAAACTTGTTGCTTCTGCTAAGTCACTTCAGTTGTGTTTGACTCTGTGTGACCCCATAGATGGCAGCCCTCTAGCCTCTCCCGTCCCTGGGATTCTCCAGGCAAGAACACTGGAGTGGGTTGCCATTTCCTTCTCCAATGCATGAAAGTGAAAAGTGAAAGTGAAGTGGCCCAGTCATGTCCAACTCTTAGCGACCCCATGGACTGTAGCCTACCAGGCTCCTTCATCCATGGGATTTTTCAGGCATGCTACTCAGCACAAAATATCAATTGATCACTGTTTTGCATAGTTTAAGTTGTCAGGTTTACACAAACTTAGAAGGAAATGGCAATCCACTCCAGTATTATTGCCTGGAAAATCCCATGGACAGAGGAGCTTGGTAGGCTACAGTCCATGGGGTCACAAAGAGTTGGACATGACTGAGCAACTTCACTATTAATTAATCCATCCAGAATTTTGAATGGCTCCCGAAGAATGCTGAAAAGAATTTTATACACATTTTAGGAAAGCAATTTCAATTCCTCTTTCATGATCAAATTTTTGCAGATTACGAACAAAGAATGGGGAGAATTAGAATGACCTTTACTATTCCTTACCTTACTGGCTCCCCAAAGCTGTTTCTTCTTGGATCATTTCATAGAATTGAGTTGCTAAGAACTGATTAAACTTCATTAACAGGGCACATTAACAATCACCTTATAACAGACAATGGCAGTTAAAGAAAAAAAAAAAATTGTATCCCAAGAAAGGTTCATGTAGGTTTGCTATGTTCTGAGAAAAATAGACATTTAATCAACTTTATTCAACCACAAGAATGCACATAAATTGGACAAAGAAGAGACTTGAGGTAATGACAAATTACACTTAGACTCGCAAAAAACTATCCTGAGCATTCAAATTTATTACATAGGAAGGGTTACTATATTTTGTTATTGTATTATACAAGAGAGCCAAACCTCCTGATAAATTTTTTAAGGATTTTACTCCAGAAAATAGACCACGTAGTCCAGAATTTTATATTTTAATGCTCGAAGAGATTCACTTTGGTGAGGAAGTATTTGTCTTTAAATATTCTTTAACTACCAGATTTCTCAAATACAAATTAGTTTTGAAAACTTTGCCAGTGCTTAAGCACATATAGTAAACTAAAAATAGAAAGCAGCCAGTCTTCTGAGCAAAAAGTTCTGCAGTGGTTTTGCAATAAGCTAAGCAACTAAAATGAAAATGGCACATTTACAGCATTCATTTTAAAAATAGTATCTTAAAATATCTCTTTGAAGTGCTGATTCGGCTGATAGTCGAATCGCCACAGTGATGCAGGCATTCTTAGGTCCATAGTGGCACTGATGAGGGGAAACAGTGTTTACCACTGGGACTGAGATATCTTAGCATTCCCGGATGCTTCTGGTGAGTTATCAGACTTACTCCTAGGCTGTGAAACTGTATATTTATTTTTATCTACTTTATGTGGGAATGAAGTTAAGCAAAACATTATTTACTAAAAAAGGAAGTAAATCTTTAAGAAAATTTATGACAAAGTATGTTTCTTTGAAGTATGCTTCTTAAAGTTAGAGACAATAATTAGTGCACAAAAATATTAGGAATATAAATCCCGTCTATGGTTTTCTTGGCAATTTGTAACTACTATGCATAAGATCTCTTTGACATGCTCTTCTGTATACCTCATGTACTACACAACCCAATGTTCTATTAGAAAATGACATTATAGCAATAGTTTTCAAAGAGCAAGGAGTATACCTTCCATGTCACAATCCTTGAAAATTTGAGATATGCTGTGGGATACTCTCTTTATGTTATATAGATGCACACTGAGAATAGGAAGAAAGTAAGGACATCACTCAAAGGTTTATGACTGTGTCAGGGGAAATGCTAAGAAATCTCTCTGAGCCTATTACCTGAAATAAGACTTGCCTTAAAAACTCAAGAACTACTGGCTAAGCCGATAGAAGGCATAAGCATAAAAGTATAAGCACTTTGTTGAAAGTTTTGACTGTTGGTTTGAATTTTGAAGAAGGTTAATTGATTGGTTGGTGCAAAGTGGAGAGTGAAACACTGAGCACATCTGGCTTCAACTGATAAGAACCATGGCCATACACTCCAGTGCCATTTACTTAACACTTCAGTAAAGATCTCCTGCCTGATGTCACGGCTGGGAGCCCATGATGCAAACTGTCCATTGACAGTAGAAAGAACCCATTCATGATCTGAGAGTTTAGGATGAGACAAGCTCTGTTTCTCTTTTGCTCTATTGGTGTTCCCCGGCTACTCTTGGGTGGATGGGTGAAACCGAGGGATAAGCCCTCTGCCTTGAGAAGCTGTCTTTCTCACTTCTAGGATAAAACATCAGATAGAATAGTCATGTATTTAAAACAAAAGCCTAAGTATATGTGTGATTTTTTTTTTTAGGCATGTTCACACATATACACACTTAAAGAAAAATGACAAGTCAGATGTTATTCCAAGTCTAGTGCTTTAGTCTTTATTTCAAAAGGAAAAAAAAAAAAAAAGCAAATACTCAGATGACTGAGATAACCCTTAAGGTGAAGCCAAAGTCTAAAGTCTAGCAGATATGAAGAATGATAGTCTAGACTATACTTTGAAACTTTACTGTGCAGAGGAATCACTGAGGGACCTTATTAAAATGCAGATTCTGAATCAGTAGGTCTAAGATGAATCTTGTTAGTTTGCATAATCTAGCAAGCTCTCATTTGGTGGCAATTCTTCTGGTCCTCAGACTATATTTTGAGTAACAAGAGTGTAAATTATAATTATAGAATGTTAGAATTGAGAGAATAAACTGAAAACTACCCTCCACAATTTACATGCAAGTAAACTTGGCTTTCACATTTAGGATATGCTTTCTTGTTTTCTTCTGGAAGTCTTGAAAATATCCCTAAGGCAAAACATACCAGGTTTTTGTTCTGCCTGAACAAGGAATAAAATTTTTCAAAATCATCTATGTATAGTAATGTTTAAGTTAGCATATTTATCTGGTAACTGGCTTATAATATTTATGTTATACCAATTGGAGAAGGCAATGCCAACTCACTCCAGTACTCTTGCCTGGAAAATCCCATGGACAGAGGAGCCTGGTAGGCTGCAGTCCATGGGGTCACAAAGAATCTGGCACGACTGAGTGACTTCACTTTCACTTTTCACTTTCATGCATTGGAGAAGGAAATGGCAACCCACTCCAGTGTTCTTGCCTGGAGAATCCCAGGGACGGGGGAGTCTGGTGGGCTACCGTCTATGGGGTTCCACAGAGGCGGACATGACTGAAGTGACTTAGCAGCAGCAGCAACAGCAGCAAACATCCATTATTTGGGCTCTGAAAATTTTAGAGCCCAAATTTTCTGTTTTATAAAAGCAATTGTATCCAAGATTTCCCCAGCAGCAAAATGGGAATACATATTTATCTCAGTTGGGGAAAATATGGCACAATGTTTAGTCATCCATCTATATCAGTCTCAGTTACTATCAATATGACAAGGGCAACCTGTCTCATGGTGAGGAGAAAAATGGATAAAAAGCTATGTTGCCCCACCTCATGAGACTAGAGCCTCATGTGTGTGTGGTAGTCCCTTAGTCGTGTCTGACTCTTTGCTATCTGATGGACTATTGCTTGCCAGGCTCCTCTGTTCATGGAATTCTCCAGACAAGAATACTGGAGAGGGTAGCCATTTCCTTCTCCAGTGATTCTTTCCAACTCAGTGATTGAATTCAGATTGCCCGCATTGCCAGCAGATTCTTTACCATCTGAACCAAGGCCACAATATGAGAATCTTTTATTTAAAAAAAATATATATTTTATTTCTAAATTGAAAGGGGCATTTAAAATTTCATCATCTGTAATATCACACTCATATTCAATTGAATTGCATATAATTTATCCTCTCTATTAAGCTGAATATGTAAATAAACATTATTTTGGAGATACCTGTTTTTTTTTTTTTAATACTGAGTTGCTTACCACTCAAATCAAAAGTATTTCCAGTGTCCAGTCATCTTTCCTTTTACCTCTTGTATGTGCCACTCATCAGGTAAACAAGAGTATAGTCTATCTTCTTGTACCTAGTGCCTATTTCTCTCTGTTTCCTTTGCTCTGAGAATAGAAAGAGCCGTGTTCCTACCAGAATTCCCAGCAATGCCTCTCCTTATCCACTACAAGTGGGTTCCCAGTGGCTCAGATGTTAAAGACTCTGCCTACAGTGCTGGAGACATGGGTTTGATGCTGGGTTGGGAAGATCCCCTGGAAAAGTGAATGGCAACTGACTCTAATGTTTTTACCTGGAAAATTCCATGGACAGAGGAGCCTTTCAGACTATAGTCCACGAGGTCACAAAGATTTGCACATGAGTGATGACTAAGCACACACGCACACATCCATTGCATATGTCAAATGTAGCACACCAGTTTCTCTTTCCTTTATTTATTGTCACAATTACTTTGTTGTTGTTTAATCTCTAACATGTCCAACTCTCTGTGACACCATGTACTGTAGTCTGCCAGGCTCCTCTGTCCATGGGGTTCTCCAGGCAAGAATATAGGAGCGGATTGCCATTTCCTTCTCCAGGGAATTTTCTGGACTCAGAGATGGGCAACTCTTTATCACTGAGTCATCAAGGAAGCCCATCACAATTATTGATGTGTCAGATAATCAAAGCTATTCTGAATACTCACATCATTCTGTTAAGCTGAAATTCTGAAATACATGTGTGTGTGTGTGCTTTGTAATTTGAATATCAGTTCTATGAATTTGCCTCTAAATTCCAAGGTCAACAGAAAAGATGGGTATGAAGATATTTAACAGTTATTGGCTGGCAGTACAATCTTGAGTAATTTTCCTTGAGCACTTGAAAACACTCCATGAACCTCTGTTGACAATCTGGGTTCTCTAGCTTTTTGAAATGCATGCTTTGAAAAGTTGCTGTAAGTTCAATTCAAGTGCTAATTACAGAATGAGCTCATGTTACCAGTTTTCACTGTATGACTATCAGATACCTTTTTCTGGAATTAGAGATTTGGGGAAGATTGCATTTATGTACTAAGGAATTATTGAACAAAATGTTTTCTATAGTTTATTTTAAATAGTGATTGTAGTGATTGGTTTTTGTGTGTGTGTGTGTGTGTGTGAGCAGATTGTCTACTATGGGGGCATCTGGAGAACCTAATTAAATGTGGTGCTTGGTAGGAATTTCAAAATTTAACCTGAAGTATTGGAAAATGAGTCTTGCTTTCACTGTTTCTTCGTATCAACTCAAATGCTTAAATAAAAATTTGCAATGACAACTTATAATTTTATAGCATTAAATGACCAAAATGTCCATTAAAGTGGTTGGTTAGATAATTTTGCCTTTTTTAAGTATAGAAGTTTGCTTGTTGTATCCTCTTTCCTTTAGCAGTAGATGGTTCTTGAAAAGGAAGTATCTCTCTAAAAGATTTTTTAGTTAACTCTGTTTTATTGGTCATAGCTCTAAGAGTTTAAAGAAAGGATATGGGGGCACATTTGACAATCTAGATAAAACATCTAGCTTCCTTGACATCTACATGATGTACAAATCAACAGAAGAGAAAACAAAACAAAACAACTGTCATATGATGATGACCATATCTTTAGGCTAGAGAGAGCATGAGAGAGGGCTGCTTTCTGAAAACAGTTTATTCTATAAATATGCTTATGTACACACAACATATTCTTGATATATGATCAATGACAACAACACTAAGAGTTCACAAGGGATATGGGAAATTTCTGATCCATGCTGTCATCTGGAAAGTGATAAAAGCATAGATTCACTGTACAGTTTTACAGCTCTGGTTCTCATGGTTCAGAATATAGCAGAAGCCTGCAGAGAATTTTGACTTGCATCATCTTTGTTCCCAATTCATGCAATTCATAAAATGTAATTAAATTAGTGACAAATAACAGTTGTTTTCAGTTTCCCCAAATCACAATATGGACTGGATATATATATATGACATATAATCCTTTTGACTTCACTTGTGTTCTCACCTACTCCAGAATCAGTCAATTATATGCCCCCTTTCAATTATACCCTACAGCTCCATATTCTTATATTTTTCTAGTGATTGTTTTTTTTCCCCAAAACCTAGGCCACTACCACCAAATTATTCTTTTTTTTTTCTGTACATAAAGTATATGGAGGAGATGCAAAGACTCTAAAAACTCCATCTATACTATATAGTCATAATATCAGAGTCCAGCTAATTCCTTGAGTTTACACAATTCCAGTTTTTGTGGTTCTTTAATACTTAAAATTTTTCCTCAAGGAATATTCAGTAATTTCTACTTTTACCAAGTAGTCTTTCTGTTTCCACCAGCTTTCAGTAAATAGCCTCATTTTCAATTTCATTTACTATTCATATTAAATGCAGGTACTATGCTAATTTGAATGTATCCTAAGCTAAGCACTGTTATTAACTTGATTTTACAGATGAGGTGACTGCATATAAAATTTTACAAATGATGTGGCTGCATGTGATACTTGGAAAATGTAACTTTTAAATATCATTTTTCTATCCCATCTGATTCTGTGTCTCCAAGTCAAAGCAGTGGAAATTACTATCCTTGGCAAGAAAAAAAGGTGGAGACTTCTAAGAAGAAATCAGCTATTGATCAGCTTTCAGTCTTAAATCCAATATTCTCATTGCTTTAACTAGAGAATACTTGGTAAAAAGCCCATGTACTTGAGAGACAAACATTTCAAAATATCTTCATCATCCTTTTTTAATTTATCTTAAGGCAAGTCAGTTTACTTTATTGTACTTGTTTTTTTTTAAGGGATATCTCAGAACTATGAGAACAAGAGAGAAAATTTTCCAATTTCCATGAAAATGACCTGTACAAATAGGTCTGTGTTGAATTACATGTCTGACTGCTTCTGACCTGAGTTGTAGAGAAGAAATTCTTGTTAAGAAGATTTTTAATCTATCAAGGATATTAGGTCTTTTATTTCACCTTCTATTGGGGACCTTAACAATAGTCCTCTTTGCATGTGGTCAAACTAAAGCAGTTTTAACCTTGTAAAAGGAAAATAGAAGGACCTATTGAGTTCTCCTTGTTTTCTCTTGGCTTCCTACTGTTGGAAAATGGCCTATAAATCCATCATGCTCTGGGGTGTGTGTGTGTATGTGTGTGTGTGTGTGTGTGTGTGTGTGTGTGTGTGTGTGTGTGTGTAAATGGAGTAAGTAATTTAGCTGATACTCTAGTACTCTAGCCTGGTGGCCATTGACAATGTCAGAGATAGATGTTGCAGGGGATCAAATGCCCTTAGAGATGAGGGCTGAAGGACACGCTTCCTAGACTAGTTGCTAGAGAAAAATCAGAACACATAAGAACATCAGTAGAGTCAATCTGCAGAAGGAGATGGATGAGTCAACAGGAGCATAGTCTAAATTAAGAACAGAGACCATGTGTTATATTAGCATCAGATTTGAGCTCTAGAAGCTCAGGTCTCTGGAATGAGTTCTGTCACACCTCAGCAGCGATTAGCAAGGATCACAAGGATGCTGAACATATCTCAGTGGCTCCCCTCATGAAATTTCATATGGTTATAATCCACAGGTACCCACACTCTCCCAAATACCCAGACAACATCTTAAAGAAGAGAAGTGGAAATACTTCTGAAATTTTGTGTATTTAACAGGAGTCATCTCAGCACATACCAACTTGAGAAAAAAATCATCCAAATTAATGAACTGGCCTGAGATTACCAAATCAGAATTCATCTAGTTTCCCTCAACACCAAAACATGCCTACTCCTTGCCAGAGGATTAGGAACTAACTAGAACGATAAATTTAGGTATAGTGAAATAAAGAAAATGTTTTTCTTTGTGAATCTAACTGTAGTGTGAATAAGCATTCTTTAATGGTTATAGCTACTGTACTATGAGCTCTGAGACACAAGATCACTTGTTTTCTTCTTCACTGTCTGTTGCACCAGTGACTGCCTATCCACTTTTGGAAAACAGCAAAAAATTAAAGAATTTGTTATCTTTCTTTTAAGGCAAAGAGAGATGCATGCTTACGGTTTTATAAACTAGAGCTTTCATTACTGATCACAAACCTATTTCTTTCCCCTTTTTCTGGAGCCCTCCTGTCTCAGTCGCTCCACTGTGTCCCCCCATGTTGCCTTCCTTTTATCAGTCATTTTCCCCTGTATCTATAAACATGTAAGAAGTGTCTCTTCTTGAAATAAGCAACAAAATTTACTATGTGTAAGTATCCTTCCTCTTTGAGCAACCATCCAAACGTTATTCCTTTCAAACATTTTAATTAAGATTTACAGTACCTGCAATCTATTCCTTCTTTCTCTCTCTTTGTCTCTGTTATTTTTTCTCCTCAATGGCTTCAGAAACTTTACCTAAGAGCTAGTCTTAGTAAGTATGGACACAACTGAGTTCCTAATGATAAGTGGGAGAGAATTTTTAGTCTCTCTTCTCCTTAGCATCTCTAGAAACCTTGACCCTGATCATACCTTCCTCACTGATGCTTTCTCCTCTCACAGATTTAGTGAAATTATTCTAATTCTATTCCAACCTCTTTGCTACCTCTATTATTTTTTCCTTATTGTTAATGTCTTTGCTTGTTTATGCCGCTTAAGCCTTTCCTTTTGTAAATATAGTTTACTAAGTACTTATGAAATAATTTTCTACCTCCCAAATTATTAGTCATCAAAAGAGCATCAGTGATTCAGACATATCCCGAGTAGACTCTTGGCTCAGCAACTTAATAGCTGTGTGGACTTAGACAAGCTCTAAACTTAACAACTATAAGCTTTATTATCTGTAAGAGTTGGATGATTATACTTAAATCAAAATGTTGTTTGATGATCAAAAAATGAAACTTAGAAGTGGTAGCAATAGCTGGCATATAGTATAGACTAATAAATGGTGGTAATTGTCATTCTTAACATTCAAAGTGTTTATTTTTCCCCCACTAAAATAAAAAACATCCATCAAGACTTGACTAAATTCTTGTCCTATGCTGTGCTTAGTTGCTCAGTCATGTCCAAGTCTTTGTGACTTCAGTAGCCTCCTCTGTCCTTGAGAATTCTCTGGCAGTGACTTGCCATATCTCTTTCAATAAGCCTGTGCTTTCCACTCTAGATTTAGGGGGTTGCCTGCTTCTCTGGACACGTTTTGAAATGTTTATTTTCCATTCGGTTCAGTTCAGTCACTCAGTCATGTCCAACTCTTTGCGACCCCATGAATCGCAGAACACCAGGCCTCCCTGTCCATCACTAACTCCCGGAGTTCACTCAGATTTATGTCCATCGATTCAGTGATGCCATCCAGCCATCTCATCCTCTGTCGTTCCCTTTCCTCCTGTTCTCAATCTCTCCCAGCATCAAAGTCTTTTCCAATGAGTCAACTCTTTGCATGAGGTGGCCAATGTACTGGAGTTTCAGCTTTAGCATCATTCCTTCCAAAGAAATCCCAGGGTTGATCTCCTTCAGAATGGACTGGTTGGATCTCCTTGCAGGCCAAGGGACTCTCAAGAGCCTCCTCCAACACCACAGTTCAAAAGCATCAATTCTTCGGCACTCAGCCTTCTTCACAGTCCAACTCTCACATCCATACATGACCACTGGAAAAATCATAGCCTTGACTACATGGACGTTAGTCAGCAAAGTAATGTTTCTGCCTTTGAATATGCTATCTAGGTTGGTCATAACTTTTCTTCCAAAGAGTAAGCGTCTTTTAATTTCATGGCTGCAATCACCATCTGCAGTGATTTTGGAGCTCCCCAGAATAGAGTCTGACACTGTTTCCACCGTTTCTCCATCTATTTGCCATGAAGTGATGGGACCAGATGCCATGATCTTCATTTTCTTAATGTTGAGCTTTAAGCCAAGTTTTTCACTCTCCTCTTTCACTTGCATCAAGAGGCTTTTGAGTTCCTCTTCGCTTTCTGCCATAAGGGTGGTGTCATCTGCATATCTGAGGTTATTGGTATTTCTCCCAGCAATCTTAATTTCAGCTTATGTTTCTTCCAGTCCAGCATTTCTCATGATGTACTCTGCACATTAGTTAAATAAGCAAGGTGACAATATACAGCCTTGACGTACTCCTTTTCCTGTTTGGAACCAGTCTGTTGTGCCATGTCCAGTTCTAACTGTTGCTTCCTGACCTGCTGCACTGGTCATAGCAAACACCCCTTTCCAACAACACAAGAGAAGACTCTACACATGGACATCACCAGATTGTCAACACTGAAATCAGGTTGATTCTATTCTTTACAGCCAAAGATGGAGAAACTCTATACAGGCAACAAAAACAAGACCAGGAGCTGACTGTGGCTCAGATCATGAACTCCTTACTACCAAATTCAGGCATAAATTGAAGAAAGTAAGGAAAACTGCTATTCAGGTATGACCTAAATCAAATCCCTTGGGATTATACAGTGGAAGTGAGAAATAGATTTAAGGGCCTAGATTTGATATATAGAGTGCGTGATGAACTATGGATGGAGGTTCGTGACATTGCATAGGAGACAGGGATCAAGACCATGTTCATGGAAAAGAAATGAAAAAAGCAAAATGGCTGTCCTGGGAGGCCTTACAAATAGCTGTGAAAAGAAGAGAGGCAAAAAGCAAAGGAGAAAAAGAGTTATAAGCATCTGAATGCAGAGTTCCAGAGAACAGCAAGAAGAGATAAGAAAGCCTTCTTTAGTGATCAGTGCAAAGAAGTAAGAGGAAAAGAACAGAATGGAATGGGAGAACTAGAGGTCTATTCAAGAAAATTAGAGATACCAAGGGAACGTTTCATGCAAAGATGGGCTTGATAAAGGACAGAAATGGTATGGACTTAACAGAGCAGAAGATATTAAGAAGAGGTGGCAGGAATACACAGAAGAACTGTACAAAAAAGATCTTCATGACCCGGATAATCACGATGGTGTAATCACTCATCTAGAGCCAGACATCCTGGAACGTGAAGTCAAAAGCGTCACTAAGAATAAAGCTAATGGAGGTGATGGAATTCCTATTGAGCTATTTCAAATCCTGAAAGATGATGCTGCGAAAGTGCTGCACTCAATATGCCAGCAAATTTGGCAAACTCAGCAGTGGCCACAACTGGAAAAGGTCAGTTTTCATTCCAATTCCAAAGAAAGGCAATGCCAAAGAATGCTCAAACTACCGCACAATTGCACTCATCTCACATGCTAGTAATGTAATGCTCAAAATTCTCACGTATTGCTTCAGCAATACGTGAACCGTGAACTTCTTGATGTTAAAGCTGGTTTTAGAAAAGGCAGAGGAACCAGAGATCAAATTGCCAACATCTGCTGGATCATGGAAAAAGCAACAGAGTTCCAGAAAAACATCTATTTCTGCTTTATTGACTATTTTCCATTAAGTACATCTTATTTTTGTACAAGAGATTATCATTTGAAAGGTACTTCTATTACATCAGAAAAATTATCTTCATAAGAGTAGACTCTTATAGTATAAAACTTTTCAGTAGTATATATCAGTTTCTTCTCTCTTGACTTTTGTAATATGTAGATAATGTTTTATTTTTACATATATTATAAAACATGCAATATACATTATTATTGTTTAAATAGTCAATCAAGTTTTAGGTATATATATACGAAAGCAAATTTTACAAGCTTAACCAGTGTAGGTATTTTTTCCAGTATTCTACCTATTGTCAAGAGCCACATTTCTATCTGGGATCATTGTTCTTGTGACCTAAAGAACCTCCTTTAGTAATTCTTGTTGTGTGGTTTTGCTGGCGATGAATATCTTCAGATTTTGCACATGTGGAGGTTGATGGTGGTGGTTTAATCTCTAAGTCGCATCTGACTCTTGCAACCCATGAACTGTAGCCCACCAGGCTCCTCTACACATGGGATTTCCCAGATAAGAATACTGAGGTGGGTGGCCATTTCCTACTACAAGGGATATTCCTAACTCATGTTTCTAATCCAGGTCTCCTACATTGCAGGCAGATTCTTTACCAACTGAACCACTAGGAAGCCCCTTTGCGTGTGTACACAATCTTTGTGTGTGTGTGTGTGTGTGTGTGTGTGTGTGTGTGTGTGTGTGTGCTGGAAAGATTCAGTGGTTATAGACTTCTCAGTTGATAGCATTTTTATTTCAGTATATTAAATATGTTACTCCACCATTTTCTCACATTGTTTCTGATAAATATGCTGTCATCCTCATCTTTGTTTCTTCACATATAACAAGTCCTTTTTCTCTGGCTTTCTTCATAAATCTATTTAGAATCAAGCTTAAAAATCACCACCAGCAAATCATTTTTGTAGCCTATATGGCAACTGAACATTCTTCTATTAAATTTTTCAGCACTGCTTTATTATAAGACATAGATTGCAAAAAATAATAAGCTATTTGTATTGTAAGCTGAAAAGAATGAGAATCATAGAGTAGATTTGCCACAATCTTCTGAGGATGGCAAGAAAAATAGACATTTCAACTGTGCCTTTAGATTTGCAATCAGGTTGATGGAAACAAATAGTCCCAGGTCATTCACTTTAAAACCTAAGTAAAGAAACAAACAGTCGGCCAACCAGAGGTGTAGAATTGGTATAGAATTTAAAGGCTCAAGAGACAGTTTTCTATGACAACTAACCTGGGGTATCCTCTAATGTACATTAGTGAAGTCTCCTTTATGTACAGTTGGGAAGGTCCCCTGGAGGAGGAAATGGCAACCCACTCCAGTATTTTTGCCTAGAGAATCCCGTGGACAGAGGAGCTTGGTGGGTTACAGTTCATGGGGTCACAAAAAGTTGGACACAACTGAGCGACTAATATAATATATTTATATTTGTCTCTGGCTGCTTTTCAAGACTTCTGTCAACATTAGTTTTGAGAAATTTGATTTGGTATGCATTGCAATAGTTATGTTTCTTCTTGGAATTTGTTGAGATTCTTGCATCTGTGGACTTGTAATTATCCAGCTTGGAAGATTTTCAGCTATTCTTTCTCCAAGTAATTTGTGTTCTTGCTGAGTGCAATTATGTGTATATTAGACCACGTGAAGTTTTTCTCAACTCTCCAACATTCTGTTCATTTTTAAAGTGTTCCCTTTCAGCTCTGTGTTTCATTTTGTATAATATCAATTACTATGCTCTAAAGTTCATTCATGCTTTTAATGCAGTCTCAGCTATTGTATGCTAAGTTGCTTCAGTCATATTTGACTCTTTGTGATCTATAGACTGTAGTCCACTAGGCTCCTCTGTCCATGGGATTCTCCAGGCAAGAATAGTGGAGTTGGTTGCCATGCCCTACTCCAGGAGATCTTCCCCACCCAGAGATTGAAACCACATCTCTGATGTCTCCTGAATTGCCAGGCAGATTCTTTCCCACTAGCGCCACCTGGGAGGGAAGCCCAATCTGTTATTCAATTAATGTTTTATCTTAGTCATGGTAGTTTGTCTCTCTATACATTTAACTTCAGCATTTTCTGTAATTTCTGTGTCTTTACTGAACTTCTGAATATTTAAAATACAGTTTACAAGAATATTTTAATGTCTTTTTCTGCTAATTCTATGTCTTTACTGAACTTTTGAATATATAGAATATGGCTTACAAAAAATATTTTAATGTCTTTGCTAATTCTAACATCTGTTCTGATTTGCTTTTATTGATTCCCCTTACCCCCCTTCACTATGGATCATGTTTTCATGCCTTTTTGGCAAGCCTGTACTTTTTTGATTGGTGGCTATACTTACTGAAATTTTACTCATTGCATGGTAGATATTTTACTTTCCTATAAATATTCTTGAACATCATTCCAGGATGCAGTTAGGTTACTCAGAAATAGTTGGATCATTCAGATGCTATTCTTATCTTACTTTACTTTTTAAGGTAGCACAGGAGTAGCAATCAATCTAGGGATAATCATTCTGTATTGCTGAAACAAATATACTCTTCCCAAACACTTGTGAATAACAGGATTTTCCATTTCTAGCTGTTAAGAAGAAGCCTTATTCCCAGGTGCTTGTGGGCGTTAAAGTGAAAGTGAAGTCTCTCAGTCGTGTCTGACTCTTTGCGATCCCATGGACTGTAGACTACCAGGCTCCTCTGTCAATGGGATTTTCCAGGCAATAGTACTGGAGTGGATTGCCTTTTCCTTCGCCAGGGGATCTTCCCGACCCAGGGATCGAACCTGGGTTTCCTGCATTGTAGACAGACGCTTAACCACCTGAGCCACCAAGGAAGTCGCTTGTGGGCACTGGGCATTACTAACTCTTAACTATTTGAAGGTAGTTAATTCTCTGGCTTCAAATAATTTCCTCACGTATGTTTGCTGAATTCTAGACAGAAACCTTTTGCAGATTTCTGAATTTCTATCTCTGTGCACTTCCTCCAGTGTTCTGCATGTGGACAACTCTTAACTAACTCTGTGTCCCCAGACTCTGAATTCTCTGTCGTCAGCCTCATATTGGTTCTCACTCACAGGTTTGGAAGTATTCTCTAGGCAGTAAGCTGGGGACGGTTATAGGGCTTATAGCATTCATTTCTTGTCTCTCAGAGCCATTTCTCTTTATTGCATCATATTCATCATCTTGAAAATTATTTTCTTAACTCTTATCCATATTTAATTTTTGCAAGTAGAAATACCTTGACCTGTTACTACACTTTGTATGTGTTAGTTGCTCAGTCATGTCAGACTCTTTGTGACTCCATGGACTGTAGACCATCAGAATCATCTGTCCTTGAAATTCTCCAGTCAAGAGTATTGGAGTAGGTGGCCATTCACTTTTCCAGGGGATCTTCCCAACCCAGGGACTGAACCCAGGTCTCCCTCACTGCAGGCTGATTCTGCACAGTCTGAAACACCAGAGAAGCCCTTATTCTACCTTGGCAATAATTAAAACTTCTGTTTAAAAACCTTTCCCAGTTCATAATCACTAAGGTAAAGGAGTGGGAATTTAATGTTATTCTGGTTGAAAGTTAGGTTTCCATTTTTTAATATAAATTAACATAATTTGATCAATTTAATGGTATACACATATAGCACACTCACATATTGCACACACATGCCATCCCTATCTGCTTAAGTAGTATATTACTACTTTGTTTCATTCATTCATTTACTTTTAAAGTAGATATTGAATACCTCTTTTGTGTTGATCACACACAGCAAATATGAGGTATATTGCACTGAACAAACAGAAAATTTTCTGCAATTAAGAACTTTAAGATAGAAAAAACTACTCAAAAAGTAATGCAGGCCATTCTTTTCTATTTCTCTCATTTATCCTAGGTTTTATTATAGGTTTGCAGATAGACAGATGTTCACTGAAAATGCAATTTTTAATTTAAAGGAAAATTCTCATATAAGTTAAATCTTAAATCTTCATTATTGGTGCATGTTCTTGTGTACAATATGACTTTGAAGCAGGAATAATTTCCGTGTGTGTGTGTGTGTGTGTGTGTGTGTGTGTGTGTATGTGATATTATACATATATCATATACATATATAACACTTAAAGAGTCTGGAATATTTTTAATGTAGATAAAATTAACAATATTTAAGATATGCCCCTTACATTCCATCTCCCATATGCGCATACTCTTTTAAAACTTTTTGCTTTTGAATGTATCTGATGATGCTTAGTTAATTCCAATATATTTAAGTCAATACTTCTCCTATGAAAATACAATTTCAAACTTAGCCTCCTGTTTTCAATTTATTTTGTTTCTTAAATCATTTGTTACCAACATGAAATAATTGACTTGTGTCAATGTGTCTTCATTTTTATTTCTCAAATTATTTATGAAAGTGAAGTTTTTCTTCTTTTCTGTACTTTGCATATATAAAATAAGAGCACACTAATATTTTCCTTAATTACTATCATTGCATTATTCATTCATATAGATTAGTTAAGTTTTCTGTAAAAAGTAGAGCGAAGAACAAACAGAACCTCTTGGTACAAGGCAGTTAATATATTTTGCCTAGAATTATGTTTTAATTTTACTAAAGAATCCACTGTACTTTACTAACTTACCTCTTCCTCTTGCTCCCCAGGAAGTACTTATCTTTTAGTGTGTGTGTGTGTGTGTGTGTGTGTGTGTGTGTGTATGTGATATTATACATATATCATATACATATATAACACTTAAAGAGTCTGGAATATTTTTAATGTAGATAAAATTAACAATATTTAAGATATGCCCTGTACATTCCATCTCCCATATGCGCATACTCTTTTAAAACTTTTTGCTTTTGAATGTATCTGATGATGCTTAGTTAATTCCAATATATTTAAGTCAATACTTCTCCTATGAAAATACAATTTCAAACTTAGCCTCCTGTTTTCAATTTATTTTGTTTCTTAAATCATTTGTTACCAACATGAAATAATTGACTTGTGTCAATGTGTCTTCATTTTTATTTCTCAAATTATTTATGAAAGTGAAGTTTTTCTTCTTTTCTGTACTTTGCATATATAAAATAAGAACACACTAATATTTTCCTTAATTACTATCATTGCATTATTCATTCATATAGATTAGTTAAGTTTTCTGTAAAAAGTAGAGCGAAGAACAAACAGAACCTCTTGGTACAAGGCAGTTAATATATTTTGCCTAGAATTATGTTTTAATTTTACTAAAGAATCCACTGTACTTTACTAACTTACCTCTTCCTCTTGCTCCCCAGGAAGTACTTATCTTTTTATGATGTCTACAATGTTATCTTTTACAGAATGTCATATAATACATAGAATGCATAAGTGTCCTACAATATATAGAATTTTCAAACTGACATTCACTAAACAAAATGTGTTTAAGATTCATCCATATGTTACATGACTTGATAAGTCATTCATTTTTATCTCTGAACACTATTCCATTGTATGAATATACTGCAGTTTATTTATTCATTCATCTATTGAAGGACAACTTGGTTGCTTTCATCTTTCGGTAATTATAAGTAAAGTTGTTACTAATAATTGCCTGCAGATTTTGTGTGGACATAGCAGACCTTATGATGAGATTATATTTAGGTTCATAGTTCAGTTGAATTCAGTGGATCAGTCATGTCCGACTCTTTGTTACCCCATGGACTACAACATGCCAGGCCTCCCTGTCCATCATCAAATGCCAGAGTTTACACAAACTCATGTCCGTTGAGTTGGTGATACCATCCCACCATCTCATCCTCTGCCATTCCCTTCTCCTCCCATCTTCAATCTTCCCCAGCATCAGGGTCTTTTCCAATGAGTCAGTTCTTAGCATCAGGTGGCTAAAGTATTGGAGTTTCAGCTTCAGAATTACTCCTTCCAATGAACATCCAGGACTGATCTCTTTTAGGAAGTACTATTGGATCTCCTTTCTGTTGCAGGGACTCTTAAGAGCTTTCTCCAACACCACAGTTCAAAAGCATCAATTATACAGCACTAGCTTTCTTTATAGTCCAACTATACATGACTACTAGAAAAATAATAGCTTTTACAGGACAGACTTTTGCTGGCAAAGTGATTTCTCTGCTTTTTAATATACTATCTAGATTGGTCATAGTTTTTCTTCCAAAGAGCAAGCATCTTTTAATTTCATGGCTGCAGTCACCATCTCCAGTGATTTTGGAGCCCCCAAAATAAAATCTGTCAGTGTTTTCACTGTTTCCCCATCTGTTTGCCATGAAGTGATGGAGCCAGATGCCATGAACTTAGTTTTCTAAATGTTGAGTTTTAAGCCAACTTTTTCATTCTCCTCTTTCAATTTCATCAAGAGGCTCTTTAGTTCTTCTTCACTTTCTGCCATAAGGGTGGTGTCATCTGCATATCTGAGGTTATTGATATTTCTCCCAGAAATCTTGACTCCAGCTTGTTTCATTCAGCCTGGCATTTCTCATGGTGTCCTCTGCATAGAAGTTAAATAAGCAGGGTGATAATATACAGCCTTGACATACTCCTTTCCAGATTTGGAACCAGTCTGTTTTTCCATGTCCAGTTCTAACTGTTGCTTCTAGACCTGCATACAGTTTTCTCAGGAGACAGGTCAGGTGGTCTGGTATTCCCATCTCTTTCAGAATTTTCCAGTTTATTACAGTCGAAGGCTTTGGCATAGTCAATATAGCTCAGCTGGTAAAGAATCTGTCTTATGCAGGAGATGCTGGTTTGATTCCTGGGTCAGGATGATCCACTGGAAAAGGGATAGACTAACCCCTCCAGTATTCTTGGACTTCTCTTGTGACTCAGCTGGTAAAGAATTTGCCTGCAATGTTGGAGACTTGGGTTCGATACCTGGTTTGGAAAGATCCCCTTGAGAAGGTAAAGGCTACTCACTCCAGTATTCTGGCCTAGAGAATTCTGTGGACTGTATAGTACATGGGGTTGCAAAGAGTCAAACACGACTGAGTGTCGTAGGTTCATAAAAAACTGCAAAAACTGTTGTTGACAGCAGTTGAACTATTCTGTATTTTCAAAACATTTAATGACAGCTTCTCTTACTCTGAATCTTGACCAGAAGTTAATATTCTAAGTCATTATTGTTTTATCTGCAGTTTCAAATGACAAATTATTTTGAGCATAGTTTAATATACTCACTTATCATCTCTATATATTTTTGGCAAGTTTCCTGTTCAGATCATTTTTTTTTT
>SJYC01102141.1:0-10707 GCA_006408675.1 Madoqua kirkii | reverse complement strand
CTGTGATTCATGGGGTTGCAAAGAATCAGACACGACTGAGTGACTAAAATGAACTGAACTGAACTGAACTGAAGAGTTACTGGTTTTCATGAGATTCAAATATTACTTCCTTACATTGTGATTCTTTCAATCTCTTTTGTTAGCTATGCTGGGGGTACCTATGGGAGTTAAGCATGAGTTAGGGGCTGGATTTTGTGGAAGAGCTCAAAGCTTACTCAAGGAGTATTTCAGAATGTCAACTGTTATTATTTTTAAGTTGCTAAGTCATGCCTTACACTTTGCAACCACATGGACTCTATCTCAGAGTCTTTTCAAACTCATGTTCATTTAGTCATTGATGCCATCCAACCATCTCATCTTCTATCCCCGCTTCTCCTCCTGCCATCTTTCCCAGTATCAGGGTCTTTTCCAATGAATCAGCTCTTTACATTAGATGACCAAAGGATTATAATTTCTGCTTCAGTCCTTCCAATGAATATTCAGGGTTGATTTCCTTTAGGATTGATTGCTTTGTTCTTCTCCAGTCCAACAGATTTTCAAAAGTCTTCTCCAGCACCACAGTATGAAAGCATCGATTCTTTGGTGCTCAGCCTTCTTTATGGTCCAACCGTCACTTTCATACATGACTACTTGAAAAACAATAGCTTTAACAATATCTATTTGCCATGAAGTGATGGGGCCAGATGCCATCACCTTATTTTTTTGAATGTTGGGTCTTAAGCTAGCTTGTTCACTCTCCTCTTTCATCCTCATCAAGAAGCTCTTTAGTTCCTCTTCACTTTCTGCCATTAGTGTGTTATCATCTGTATATCTGAGGTTGTTGATATCTCTCCAGGCAATCTTGATTTCAACTTGTCATTCATCCAGCCCAGCATTTCCCATGATGCAATCTGCACAGAAGTTAAATAAGCAGGGTGACAATATACAGCCTTGACATACTCCTTTCACTATTTTGAACTAGTCTGTTGATCCATATCTGGTTCTAACTGTTGCTTCTTGATTTTATAAATTCAGGAATTTTGAAAGTGAAAATGTCATTCACTCGGTTGTGTCTGACTGCTTGTGACCCCATGGACTATATAGATTGTAGCCTGCCAGGCTTCTCTGTGCATGGAATTCTCCAGGCAGCAGTACTGGAGTGGCTTGCTATTTCCTTCTCTGGAATCTTCCCAACCCAGATATCAAACCAAGGTCTCCTTTTTTGTAGGCAAATTCTTTACTGTCTGAGCCACCAGCTGAGTGGAATGTTAATAAGTTAGTTAGAGCTTTAAGAACCTTGAAAGAGACTATTAACTGTGTTATTTTTTAAAAAACTTAATAAACAGTATTTTCTTTATATTCACAGTTTGATTTTAAAACTTCTATGAATAATGGAAAGAGAAGAAGCAGATAAGTGTAGTGGCTGATTAACAGAATAAAATTTCATGGATAAAGTGAAAGTAGGAAAGGTAGATGGCAAACAAGGTTATTACTGTGAGGAAGTATCACACAAGTGTACATTCCTTGGTTCTTTGTCTCATCACAATAAAGATTTGGAGCAACGGACATTAAAGCCCTCGGCGCGTCACAGCCCTCGGGTCTTGGACAAACCATGTTATAGCTCTTAGGCAAATCAGTGTTACAGCTCTATTTTATTTAGAAGATAGCAGGAGAATCCATGCTCGAAGCATGAGGGCATGCCAACCCAAAGACTTGAAGAGAAGAGAGTGGAGGAGCGCGAGGGGGAGGGAGAGAGAGAATAAGAGAGGGAGAGAGAGAGAAAGAGTGCACACACATGGGAGAGGAAGAGAGGGAGAAAGCACTTTGGCTCCTCCTTTTACATATTTTTTTTTCCTCCACTTGGGCCTGCGTTATGCAAATTGGGCTTAGCCAGGAGTGCTGTTTGTTCTACCTGAAGTCTTCACTCTGGTCCTCGGACCTTCCTTTGACCTTCCTTGTTTTTTAGCCACTGCCATTTTGGACTCCTTTTCCCTAGTCTACCTACCTAACAGAAGGAAATGGTGGAAAGTTAGATTATCTCAAAACTACATATTTAATAATCAGCTAACATCAAATCATATAACTGTAGATCATTTTTACTGATAATTGCTATCATTGCATTTAGAGAAATACTGCACTAGATACATGCTATTTTCTAACTCCTATTTGTGTTCATTTGTTGTTTTAATTCTTTATATAGGCTTATATTGAGTTCAGATCAGTATTTTCTGCATAATTTAATGTATCCACAGTTATTAATTATTTGTCTCAGAGGAATATCAGTAAATATTCTGATATGAATCACTAAAATTGCTATATTAAATGTATTTTCTAAAGTATATGACAATTTGTTACTATTATAATACTATTTGGGAATTTCCTGATGGCTCAGCTGTTAAAGAATCTACTTGCAATGCAGGAGACCCTGATTCAATTCCTTAGCCAGGAAGATCTGCTGGAAAAGGGATATGCTATCCACTCCAATATTCTTGGGTGTCCCTGGTGGGTCACCTGTTAAAGAATCTGCCTACAATGTGGGAGACCTAGATTTGATCCCTGGGTTGGGAAGATCCCCTGGAGAAGGGAATGGCTACCCACTCCAGTATCCTGCCTAAAGAATTCCATGGAATACAGTTAGCCCGTGAGATCACAAAGAGTCAGACATGACTGATAACCCACTCCAGTATTCTTGCCTGAAGAACCTCATGGACAAAAGGAACCTGGCAGGATACAGTCCGTGGCATAAAAAGAGTTGGACACGATTTAGTGACAAAACATCACCATAATACTATTTTATAAAACACACATACACACATATAATTTTAGTTTCTATACAAATGCTAGCCTACACTTTTATCAATTCAATATATCATATAAGCAACAACTGAAGCAAACTTCAGTATACACATGTTGCAATTTCAAGGTGAAAATAATAACAGGTTTTAACAAGATGGATCTTTCTCTAAAGACCTCTATGTTCCAAGTGTTGTTCATTTTTTCATTTGTCATAAAACAAAACACACCACTGTGACATGTTTTATGTCTTCTAATATCTTGAGGCAAACTGGCTGACAAATGTATTATTCTCTCATAAAGAAGAGTATGTTTGCAATGGCAGTATCCTGCTGGCCCAAGCCACTGCTTTTGTTCATGCTGTCTTAACCGCTATAGAAATCATTTGTGGGGTTCAAACCATAATGTCTACTTCATAATGCTGTTTTGTTCTTTTTGCAGAGATTCACTGTCTTACATTAAATATGCCCATAAATCTCCCAGTAATTGCATACTATTTTTCTGTACTCTCTACAGTTTACACATTGTGTTCAACTTTGAGCTTATTCAGTTTTGTGCAGTGGTATGGCAGGTTTATAGGATGTTGTAAAGCTGAGAAAGGTAAGGCAATTATTGTTAAGTCTTTGTAAGCTATTTGAAAAAATGACGTTTGCCAAAAACATGGTATGAAGACCAATTCCACTGGGTATAGGTTTACTCATAGTTTTATTTAAACTCTTTCTAAAGGAATGAGTGTTACAATGGACTTTTCAAAAACTGAAAACTTCACAATAAAAACTGGGAGCTTTCATTACTTTATAAACAACAAACAAGGAGTACCAGCTATAAGAGAAATATAAATAACGTAAGTGAATTTTTATATAATGTAAATGAACTGAAGAGATATACTAAAGGAATTATAAGAATGAAAATTATAATCATGTATCTACATGTTCCCTCCTAAGCAAAAATTGTCATGATCTAAGCAATTTGAACAATATTAATATTTTATATCAATTACCTCTAAAGAAGTAGTTGTAAATATTGAAGGATATGCCACTACAAAATATCTGATTGTACTGCCACCCTTAAATGAGTCACTTTGGTATATTTTGAGTATGCATCAATTATTTTGAATAGTAAGCCCGTGCAAAACAACAAATATAGGGAGATATTTTCTTGGAACACCTCTTACCTGTCTATAAAGACAGATTCTCCAAAAGGAATTCAGTTGTCACAAATTCCTTCCTTAGGAGTTTTGTCAGCCAGAAAGATTGACTTATACAGAACAAGAGAGTAGAAGTTGATACCACTCCCAGACAAAATGTCAGAAGCTACCATACCTCTCAACTATTCTTTTAAGGTCCTATTCATCTTTCCAGGAATAATTTTCTTTCCTCTAAGAAACCTTCATATTTTTCATTTTCCATATTCAGATGGTTGTTGTTATTTAGTTATTAAGTCATGTCTAACTCTTTTCCACACCATGTTCTGCTCAGTCCATGGGATTTCCCAAGCAAGAATACTGGAGTGGGTTTCCATTTTCTTCTCCAAGGAATCTTCCTGACTTAGGGATTGAACCTGCCTCTCCTGCAAGGCAGGCAAATTCTAACCCACTGAGCCTATTGAGATTTTATTTGATCGTATATTCTAAAGCTAACTCTCTGAGAACCATTAAATTTCCTGGGATAGTTCCCATTTGTACATGAGATATACATGTTAATAAACTTCTGTTTTCCTTTTGTTAATCTGTTTTATATTACAAGTATTTTCAGCCAAGATTTCAAAGGGGTAGAGGGAAAACTATTTTTCCTCTGCTATGCTGTAGGGCCACTGTAATAGTCAAATAAAATCTGTACAGACTAGATATCTATGTGCTTATGATATGTGAAATGCAACAGCTTTAACTGATGTCTATGAAGAATATGAATTTTATGAAAAAAGTAAATTTTTCCAAAGCGTTTACTTTGGTAAACACTGTAGTATAGTGACAAACAAATTATGCATTCTCATTAGGATACTTGTGTTTAAACTGGCTCAGCAATCTACTCTGACACTAATATAAGGGTCAGTTCAGTTCAGTCGCTCAGTCGTGTCCTACTCTTTGCAATCCCATGAACTGCAGCATGCCAGGCCACACTGTCCATCACCAACTCCTAGAGTCCACCCAAACCCATGTCCATTGATGCCATCCAACCATCTCATCCTCTGTCATCTCCTTCTCCTCCTGCCTTCAATCTTTCCCAGCATCAGGGTCTTTCCAAATGAGTGAGCTCTTCGTACCAAGTGGCCAAAGTATTGGCATTTCAGCTTCAACATCAGTCCTACCAATGAACACCCAGGACTGAACTCCTTTAGGATGAACTGGTTGGATCTCCTTGCAGTCCAAGGGACTCCCAAGAGTCTTCTCCAACATCACAGTTCAAAAGCATCAATTCTTCAGTGCTCAGCTTTCTTTATAGTTCAACTCTCACATCCATACATGACCACTGGAAAAACCATAGCCTTGACTAGATGGACCTTTGTTGGCAAAGTAATGTCTCTGCTTTTCAACACGCTATCTAGGTTGGTCATAACATTCCTTCCAAGGAGTAAGTATCTTCTAATTTCATGGCTGCAATCACCATCTGCAGTGATTCTGAAGCCCAGAAAAATAAAGTTAGACACTGTTTCCACTGTTTTCCCATCCATTTGCCATGAAGTGATGGGACTGGATGCCATGATCTTAGTTTTCTGAATGTTGAGCTTTAAGCCAATATGAGGGTCAAATGAGATCAAAAGAAGGCTCTTTGCTCACTGTCTTAATGGCCAATAAAAGCTATAGTGAATCTTATTAATTTTCTGTTTATTCCTTCTAAGGGACTCACCATAATACTTCATTATAGATAAGGGAATATTCTTGTCCAGACTTTATTATTTTTCTCAATTCTGAAGATCTTTATTTTTTTCTCAAGAGGACAATTCTTAATGAGTTTAGGATAATTAATAAGGAAGTTATATAATTTGCTTATTAATATTTAAATACCAAGATTGTATCATTAAATTTTACCAGAAGTTTGCTTTTAATTCAGTGTTGCTAGAACAATTTCAACCTGGTTCTTCTCAGATTTATCTGTTTACTCCTTTGCTGCTAGAATACTAAACATAATATTAGGAGAATCACTTTTTTTAACTTCTTAAAAATCAAATCAAACCTATAAATGAGATCTTGGCCTGTCATATTTGGGCTACTTTGATAATCTCCAATGATTAAAATAGGACTCTTGAGAGTCCCTTGGACTGCAAGGAGATCTAACCAGTCCATTCTGAAGGAGATCAGCTCTGGGATTTCTTTGGAAGGAATGATGTTAAAGCTGAAACTCCAGTACTTTGGCCACTTCATGGGAAGAGTTGAGTCATTGGGAAAGACTTTGATGCTGGGAGGGATTGAGGGCAGGAGGAGAAGGGGACAACAGCTGTCTCTTATACACATCTAGATGTGTATAAGAGACAGGTATTTATGTGAATGTAAATAACAAAAAATACATCTAAGTGGCTTATTAAATGGAGGTTATTTTTCACATTTAATAAAATGTCTTAAAAAAAGACTGCAAGGAGATCTAACCAGTCCATTCTGAAGGAGATCAGCTCTGGGATTTCTTTGGAAGGAATGATGTTAAAGCTGAAACTCCAGTACTTTGGCCACTTCATGGGAAGAGTTGAGTCATTGGGAAAGACTTTGATGCTGGGAGGGATTGAGGGCAGGAGGAGAAGGGGACAACAGAGGATGAGATGGCTGGATGACATCACTGACTCTATGGACGTGAGTCTGAGTGAACTCTGGGAGTTGGTGATGCACAGGGAGGCCTGGCGTGCCGTGATTCATGGGGTCACAAAGAGTCGGACATGACTGAACGACTGAACTAAACTGAACTGAACTGAAATTTTCATTTCCTGATTTGCAAGTTGGCATTGGTAGAATATTTAATTAGATGCAAATTAGTACATCAGTCAGAAGTTCAATTTTCCTACCATCTCCTTACTATGATATTTCCTTAGATCTGGTCATGAGAGATCTTTCCTAAATTGTCTTTGGAATTATACCTAAAAATACATATCAAACCCGAGTCTTTGCATCTCCTGCATTGTCAGGAGAATTCTTTACCACTGTACTACCTGGGAATCTAGAGGCTACAGTCCATGAGGTTGCAAAATGTTGGGCATAACTAACTGACTGGACACACACATAACTTATCTCACTAATAGAAATGTATTTTCCCACCATATCCATCATATAGCTCTACTTTCAGATGTTCCATGTCTTCCTTTTTGCAAGGAAAATCTCAATGGAATTTTTCTTTCTTCTATTAATCTGCCATAAAATCCATGATTATAAAACTTGGGCTATTCTCCCTGTTTTTCGTTTTCATTCCTGTTGTGAGTTTACCTGATCTCGTCTATATACAGATGATGGTGCTGTCTCTCATTCCTTTTTCGATTTTTTTTTAATTTTCTTTATGGTTCATTGTTGTGAAAACCCTACTCTCCTTTAACTGGCACCACATATGTTTCAGAAATTGTCAAAGTTCCTTGAATAACTAGAGAGTTTTCATTGATTAAGCCACACTTACTTATCCAAATATCTCCTAACTCTTTCCCTATGATATGTTCCTGCCAGAACACAGTCCTTACCACAGGTGACTACACCATGTCCATGTCTGTGTTGACATTTTTGTGAAATAATTCTGCTATTGACTCATTCCCCTCATTTTCCCTTCCCATGTCTGTCATTTCTCCTAGCTTTTTAAACTTTCCCTGTAGTCCATGCAACCCCATGGACTACATGGAATTCTCCAGGCCAGAATACTAGAGAAGGTATCCATTCCTTTCTCCACGAGATCTTCCCAAATGAAGGATCAAACCCAGGTCTCCCATATTTCAGGCACATTTAAAAAGCTGAGCCACAAAGGAAACCCAAGAATATTGGAGTGGGTAGCCTATCCCTTCTCCAGGGGATCTTCATGACCCAGGAATAGAACCAGTGTCTCCTGTATTACAAGCAGATTCTTTACCAGCTGAGCTACCAAGGAAGCCCACTCATCCAAATATCTCTTAACTCTTTCCTTATGGTTTGTCCTGCCAGAACAGAGTCCTTACCATCTGTGACTATACGACGCCCATGTCTGTGTTGACAGTTTTGTAAGATAAGTCTGCTATTGACTCATTCCCCTCATTTCCTCTTCCCACGTCTGCCCTTTTTCGTAGTTTGTTTATTTTCCCTGTAGAGCATTTTCTAATTACTGTAGTTATGTTAGGGCTCTTCTGGTGGCTCAAACAGTAAAGAATCTGCCTGCAATGTGGGAGACACAGGTTCGATCACTGGGTTAGGAAGATCCCCTGGAAAAAGGAATAGCAACCCACTGCAGTATTCTTGTCTGGGGAATTCGACCTGGAGTCTGGCAGGCTACAGTCCATGGGGCGGCAAACAGTTGGATATGACTGAGCGCCAGCACTAATTATGTTAGTTCTGGACCTAGACTCCTCAATGTTGGAAGAATTTAGTCAATACTTACTGAAAGTGAATGTCTTATGCATATTGTGAAGAATTGGGATATAAATGTAAGCTGCCTTTTTCTCTACTATTAAATTTCATCATGACATGTGCCCAAAGATAAATGTAACAGTGTCAGGACAGCAAGGAGTGGGATCACTATTGTCTGTACCATTTTACCTCCTATGAAGCCTTGGTATAGTTTAAGTTTTTGGAAGGATGGATGTACTACTTATGTTTCTTCTGTTTACCATGTAGCACCTGACACACTATTGTGACATAACATCTTGATAAAAGTATGTTGATATGGATTTTGAAGCTTATTTTAATTATCAACCTTAAAAATACATTATAAAATGACCAGAACATTAATATATCCCAGTCCTTTTAAAATGAATTCTTGCAGGGAAATTCAAGAGCAGTAATTCTGAAAGCACTTAAATTTGCCTTTGAGATGGGATTTTATGATTACTCTTGAACCTGAGAATGTGTTTGAAATCAAACAGCATAACACCTGCACAGGTTAAAAGGAGCTAAAACACTGCTTGGCTCCTTTGCTCCTTCCTAGTTGTACTCTCTGTGTCCCAACGAACATTTAGCTCAACCTGCTCAGTTACAGGAGATGATGCTACTCAAACTTTTCCTGGAGCAGAAATGTTGACAAAATTTTAATAGTTCAAAGATCTTTATTTTTAAAGTATAAGAATTTAAGAGCAATAAGTACCAGAGATTAAAAAAGAAATAAATGTAGAAATATATTTGGCTACTTAAGGGACGTAAAAATAGTAATTTAGTTGGTAAGAATAGGTCATATTTGAGCTTTTCTGGTGGCTTGGTGGTTAAGAATTCACCTGCCAGTGCATGCTACAGCTTTAATCTCTGGATCAGGAAGATCCCCTGGAGAAGGAAATGGCAACCTGTTCCAGTATTCTTGCCTGGGAAATCTCATGGATAGAGGAGATTGGCCAGCTACAGTTCATGGGGTCACAAAAGAGTGGTCACGACTTAGTGAAAAAACAATATTGACTACATGTACTGAGAGGATTCTTCATGTCCCTTCCTCTTTTGTTGCTTCTTTAAGGATTTTTGTGTTCAAGTTGACCAAGAAAAGTATTAAATTAAGCCACATGAAAAAAACACATTAATATTGTTATATTATATTGATGTTATATTTACTTATTTTGCACTAGAATGTAGCTCCTTGAGGCAGATATTTTGCCCAGCTTAATGCTGTATAGCCAAAATCTAAAACAATCAGGGCATAAAATAAATAGTAAGTAAATGTTTCTGGAATAAATTAATGGATATTTTGTATGGTTTTACAAAGAAAAAGGTGGTGTTATAAAGGAATAAATGTGGACTCATTTTACTCAGTAATTAAATCTAGTGAAAATCAGAGTTGTTTTAAATTCAGCTAGCTTATGCTCTGTTTTTCAAATGTTTTGCATTAGCAAAACCTTTAATGAGTTTGGCCTCAAGGATTTTTTCTCCAATCCATATGTTTCTGATTCCCATAGAGTTAGCTCTTACCAAAACTATTTTAATTATTTATCTGAGTTCAAAGAAGCCTTTTGAAAAGTTTCATTAAGGAAATTTCTATGTCTGACTTTTAGAAATTCTCATTATTTTCAGCACTTTTTAGCTTATATCTTCAAAATCTATAATCACCCTGATATTCTTTATTTTTATGCTGTCTCCCCATTTCTATTTCTAATGTCATTGGAGCAAAAATGTTCCTAAATTAGTTAAATGAGCAAGCAAATTCTCTATAACGCCTATCTTCATTTCTAAATTTAAAACGGCTTAGTGTCTCACAATGTAGCCACACTTTCTTTTAAATATATATCTATTAATCTCATAAGTGATATTTTCCTTGAGTTATTGTTAAATGGAGAAGAAGTTCTAAGTTTGTCTTAGAAATGGATTCTGAATTCATGTATGTGAGAGTCCAAGAGAAACCAGAGAAGAATGAAAGAAATTCGTATGATAGTAGATAGACTATTTCCTCTCCTGATAATGTTTAAATTCACCATATCATAAATAAATGCATTTTTTGTTTTGTGAGAATGTTTAAATTCAGAGATCTTCTTGATACTTATTTTCAGCAAAATGAAAATTTCTAAGCCAATAAAATTAAGGATAAAACATAATGTCAAGATACACACCCTTCCATTAGTTCAACTACTGTAACTTTATTTATGTATTTTTTTTAAATTAGTCATATATCTGTTGTGTGACAGGAGTGGGAAACATATGCTTTAATTTCTAATGAATTCAAAAATTTCCCTGGTATGCTGTGAGTGCTTTATAATTTAGATGTGCTTAAAAGTAACTCTGATTAACTTACTGCTTGAAAAGAATATTAACCTCTTTCTTGGGCCTATTTTCATGGCTCAAGTACTTTATAGAATAGTCTTCTCTATGGT
>SJYC01102140.1:0-14682 GCA_006408675.1 Madoqua kirkii | reverse complement strand
CATTATCAAAAGCAAAGAGAGCGAGGGAAAAGCCTCACTGATATACTAATATGTAATATCAAGACATAAAGTTTTTTTTTAATATATACTTTCCATCATTACTTAAATTTAAAATGAGTTTACAAAAAGAGGTTTCGTGGTGTGTGTTGTTGTTATTGTTATTGTTGTTGTTTTTAGGAAAAAGCAAAGGATGATTCTATGCAATTTATGTTGGTATATTAACCTGATTTTTTAGCTATAATGTAACATAAATTTAAAGTGCAGAGAAGTTAGAAAAAAATGTTTCTGAAATGTTGGAGCTTCTATTTTATGTGCCTTGCAGCATAGAATGATATAGGTCTTGTTTTTTGCCAGTTGTATCAATGATAGTAATGGCTTAAATGTGTTTTAATTCCTCTTTGATGCAGAAGCAGTTGGACAAAAATCATAACCGTTCAGTAATTAAAAAGGGTCATATACAGGGACTTTGAATTCCTGATTTGGGATTTGTTCATTATAATTTAATTTTTTAATGCTGTTTATAAGCAAACTAAATATGTTTAGCATTAAAAAACAAGATTCAGTCATTTTTGTATGGCATATGTAATGTACTGCACATGCCATGTTAAAACCCTGAGTACTGGGAATATTATAAAACCATACTTTATAATAGTATCTAATTTAGAGAGAATTTAGAGGTAACCTGAAAGGCTACCCACTGCAGTATTCTGGCCTGGAGAATTTCATGGATTGTATAGTTCATGGGGTCACAAAAAGTCGGACATGACTGAGCGACTTACACTTCACTTTGTATAATCTCCTCATTTTCTGTATTGAGATAAATTTAGATTAGATAACCATCTTAACTAAATAATATGAACTTTTTAACTTGAAGCACTTAAATTGTTTTCCTATCAGTTATTCAAAGATTGCTTTCATTGGCTTAAACTTTATGAAACTATTGGTTGATTTAGCTTTTAACTGAATAGTATCCTATTAGGAAAAAAAGGAATACATTTTTATAATTAAAATATTTTTAAAGTGGTCAAAATTTGTACAAATCAGTGCATGTTCACTGGCATTAAAATGATGTTCAAGAAAATGAATTGACATGTTTTTAAAAGAAAGAAATATTTCCCCAAAAAGCATATGTTCAGTTAAATAAAGGGGACTATTTTTAGGTGGCTGCTGAAGGAATCAAGAAAGAAATAACTAACCAGACTGTTCTCAGGCAAAGCTCTTTCCAGGTAGAAAATCCTAGCAGGTTTGATGCAATAAATATGATGATCATCTATGTTTGTTCCTATAGATAAATTAGACCGTCAAAGTCTGGCAAAGCCATGTTTGGTTCCCCCTTCCTCCAAGATATCTTTGTAATTATTGCTCTGAAATATTCATTTTATTAATAATAAAACATTTAATAATTAAAGAATATTAACCATGTGCCAGACTCTTGAGTGTCCCTTGGACTACAAGGAGATCCAACAAGTTTATTCTAAAGGAGATCAGTCCTGGGTGTTCTTTGGAAGGACTGTACTGAAGCTGAAACTCCAATACTTTGGCCACCTCATGGGAAGAGTTGACTCATTGGAAAAGGCTCTGATGCTAGGAGGAATTGGGGGCAGGAGGAGAAGAGGATGACAGAGGATGAGATGGCTGGATGGCATCACTGAGTCGATGGACATGAGTTTGAGTAAACTCTGGGAGTTGGTGATGGACAGGGAGGCCTGGTGTGTTGCAATTCATGGGGTTGCAAAGAGTCAGATACGACTGAGCAGCTGAACTGAACTGAACTGCACCATGTGCCAGACATTAATATTTTTAGATATATTATCTCATCTAATATTTTTAAAAAACCTATGAGGGAGGTATTGCTATTTTCAGTGTTTTATTCAGCATGTAGTTAATACAAATTTTAAGTTCTCAGCCTTTATTATAGCACTGAATAGAATCCAATGTAGGAGTGTTCTAGCTAAGTTTCAAAAAAGTGAACATATTCATGAAACTCCTATTTCAACAGCTAATTACTGCTGTCCTTCAGATTTTAAGAGAGCCTGTTTCCTTACTTTCCCTTGCTCTGCAACCAAACACTGGCTTTTCTCCCTTCCTGTAGACATTTGTTCTAGGGATTGACTTGCACTTGTCTTTTCTGTGCATAAAAGGCAAGTTGTGTCTGACTTTTTGTGACCCTATAGACTAACGGTTCCCTTCCCCATGGGATCTTTCCAACCCAGGGATCGAACCCAGGTATCCTGCATTCTGGGAAAATTCTTTACCAGCTGAGCCATCAGGGAAACCCAAGAATACTGGAGTGGGTAGCCTATCCCTTCTCCAGGGTATCTTCCTGACCCTGGAATCAAACCAGGATCCCTCGCCTTGCAAGAAGATTCTTTACCAGCTGAGCTACCAGAGAAGCCCTTTATGTGTATAGTCTCTAATTTTGTCCAGTTCCTAATGTGCATCACAAAATGATTGTGCTTCTTCAACAAGAAACCTACATTAAACAGATTCCACCTTTTTAGAAGACAATATAAAACTCTTTTTTTCTTTCTTTTGAGTAAAACATGTTGGTGAGCTGTCACACATAATAGAAAATGCATCACCATATTTCTTGTAAGTTACTTATATGGTTGTTTTTGACATCTCTTCATTTGTTTGCAATTTATTAGCAGCAATTAAGCACAACAATGAACCAAAGAAAGGCCCTGACATTTCATGACTTTCTGTTGATATTCTGTCAGCCCAGGGTTATGCAGTCCTGAGTGTGTCACTTGCTTCTCAAATTCTTGGCCTTATATGTGTAAAGGATATGGGTGTTTTCTAGTGTTTTCTAGCTCTCCAGTCTTAATTTGCCTCTTTCTCAATCTTTCTAAATATATACACATGCAACCATGACATTAGTTAAACAAAGACTCTGACACTTTCATTATCCTAAAAGATCTAATAAAACTGTATAAATAGTAATTAATTTAACAATGCATACATAAACTGGCAGAATGAACAGAAAGCTGCTGAGGATAACTTTGGGTTCTGAATCTGATTATTGTACCTTTCTGATGATAGCAATAATATTTGTTGGGATAAAGTTTTAGAGTGTGGTTTGGAGGCAAAAAATGAGATCACTTGTGAATGTTTTCTGGGTAGAAAAAAGTGCTTTATATTTTTATGCAATAATTATACTTCCAGGTACTATTATCTCAATGGATCTGCTTGAGAAGAGCAATATACTAAACTTGAATAATTTCATGCAATCATGAAATAATTGGACCATTCTCTATTCATACTGTAAGAGAAAAATGAACAAAATTATATTGATAAAGTTTTAGAGTGTGGTTTGGAGGCAAAAAATGAGATCACTTGTGAATGTTTTCTGGGTAGAAAAAAGTGCTTTATATTTTTATGCAATAATTATACTTCCAGGTACTATTATCTCAATGGATCTGCTTGAGAAGAGCAATATACTAAACTTGAATAATTTCATGCAATCATGAAATAATTGGACCATTCTCTATTCATACTGTAAGAGAAAAATGAACAAAATTATATGAGTGTCTGAAACACTGGTATCTTAAAATTTCCTGATTGCAATAAAATAAGCCACTTATGTTTTGCTCCCATCATATTATATTCAAGGAACATTCTTTAAAGAAATACTCCAGCTATATAGTAAAATGTATATCAGTTTTTCCTTTAAAGAAAAAAAATTCTAAAACCCACTCTAAACAATTTAACACAATTCATTGCTTGTGAATAGAATTACCTTTTCATGAATGCAATTATAATCTATAAATCAGAAGTAGAAAGCTGAACAAAGGAATAAAAATGGATAAAGGAATTCTTTTTCACAACCAAGAAATTTTGCCCTAAATTTTAAAATATGTTTTTGTATTTCTGAGAGGTCCTCTGGGATAAGGGATTTCTAAAGGAGAAGGGATTTCTGTGAGAAGAGCAACTCAGCTCATTGGGACAAATAGATATAAGGTCAGGTCATAGCTCTCCAGTTGTTCATAGCAGTATCTTGTTAGCCTCAAGTGCAAAAATGATGTGCATATAAATTAAAATCCTCAAGGGAAAGAAGGACAACAAACCAAACCTACTTTGGGTTTTGCTTCCATATTGAAAGACTTAATACTCCTAGCCATCATCACAGCCTCACTGGAATAAAATTATTCAAATAAGAGTTTCAGGATAATTGGAAAGACTGTTGCTGAATAAGGGATTTCTAAAGGAGAAGGGATTTCTGTGAGAAGAGCAACTCAGCTCATTGGGACAAATAGATATAAGGTCAGGTCATAGCTCTCCAGTTGTTCATAGCAGTATCTTGTTAGCCTCAAGTGCAAAAATGATGTGCATATAAATTAAAATCCTCAAGGGAAAGAAGGACAACAAACCAAACCTACTTTGGGTTTTGCTTCCATATTGAAAGACTTAATACTCCTAGCCATCATCACAGCCTCACTGGAATAAAATTATTCAAATAAGAGTTTCAGGATAATTGGAAAGACTGTTGCTGAAGCTGAAGCTCTAGTACTTTGGCCACCTGATGCAAAGAGCTGACTCACTGGAAAAGACCCTAATGCTGGGAAAGACTGAAGGCAAGAAGAGAAGGGGGTGTCAGAGGATGAGACAGTTAGATAGCATCACCAACTCAATGGACATAAGTTTGAGTAACCTTCAGGAGACAGGGAAGGAAAAATGAGTCTGGCTGCTGCAGTCGATGGGATCACAAAGAATCCGACACAAGTTAGTGACTGAACAGCAACAATCAGGATACTGGCTCCAGAATATGATTCCTCAATGCCTAACTCTATAAGCAATGATTAGAAGATAATTTCAAACTAGCAGACTTGGATCAGGTAGTAACCTATAAATGTATTTTGTTTGACCAACACAGTAGTTAAGTAGTATTAAGCAAGTTGATAATTATTTACAAATTGGAATGATTTGGGGACTTCTCTGGCTGTCCAGTGGTTAAGACTCTGGCCTTCCACTGCATGCGGCCCCAGGTTGAATCCCGGTGGGGGAACTGGGATCCCACATGCTCTATGGTACAGACCAAAAAAAAAAGTAAAAAGGAGTAATTTATATAAAGCATTTTTATTGTCTTTATTGTCAATTTTTCTTTAAAAATAAGTTAAAGCATCTGATAAGTTTGAACCCACATTACATGTGGCAATAAGCGTTTTTGAATGTCTTTAGATGCCTTCTTTAAAGCCCATTGATTCCTATAAATGCTACCAAATTTTATCACATTTATTTGTGATAAACAAGTTTTATTCCTGTTGCCGGCTTTTTAAAAATAGAAAGAATGTCATATCCTTTTCAGTGTCTGGTACAAGGCTTCATACAAAGAAGCAACTTAGTAAATGTCTTTTATGTGCTTTCATACTAAGTCACTTCAGCCATGTCCAAGTCTTTGAGACACTATGGATTGTAGCCCTCCAGTCCCCTCTGTCCATGGGATTCCCAGGCAAGAATACTGGAGTGGGTAGACATGCCCTCTTCCAGAGGATCTTCTGGATTCAAGGGTTGAACCTGCATCGATTATGTCTCCTACATTGGCAGGCCAGTTCTTCACCACTAGTGCCACCTGGGAAGCCCAAATGTCCCCTTTAATATGTATGAAATAATTTACCCATAAATAAAATACAGTACTTCACCAGGTATAATGTGGTTTTGAATGTAAAGGAGTTTCCAAAAGATAATAATGAAAGTGAAGCATACGGAAAACATTTATTTATACAAAATTTCATGAAAAACTTATAATCTATTTTAAAATTTTCAGAGAGATTCTTTACAGTGCAGGACTGCAGGACAGAGGTTTTGAGACTCTGTTATCCCTTAGCAGAGAAACATATCGGTTTGTCCAAATGGAAACTAATATAGACAATTATATACAGAACAGCTCCCCCTGTTGAAATAGGAATGAAAAGCCCACAGTCCCTTCATTAAATCTGCTTCTTGACCTTAATGCATTTTAAAAACATCACCTAGGATTCTGTGAATCAGTTTGGAAACCACTAATCCTATCAGATTTCCCTCATTTGAGAAAAGAGGAAATTGATGTTCAAGAGGATAATAACTTTTGCTTATTATGAGCAGACTGAGGATTACTGGTTTACAAAGCTCTATTCTGAAACATATGGAACTGAAAAAGTTTATCAAAGACTCTTCAACTATAAAGAAAATCAAAAAGAAAAGGAAAAAGTATGAAAAATAACCATATAAACCATATAAACAAGCCCCACACAGTTAAGAATTACTCAGAAAACTAAAAGTGTCTCCAAAAAGAAAGTCAACTACTGGAGATCTTGATAATATAGTGTTTTTAGACTGTTTTTTCTGAATTACAGAAACATTATAACTGTTGATTCTGCATCAGGATATCTCAGCCTCAGCAATTTGGGGGCTGGATAATTCTTTGTTGTGGGGAGTTATCCTGTGCACTGTGGTATGTTAGTGGCATCCTTGATTGGAGTGGGTTGCCATTTCCTTCTCCAGGTGATCTTCCCAACATAGGCATCAAACCCAGGTCTCCTGCTTTCCAGGCAGACACTTAACCTCTGAGCCACCAGGTAAGCCCTGATCTTTACCTACTAGATTCCAATAGAATGTCCCAGCTTGTTAGGATTGAAGATGTCTCCAGCGATTGTGAAATATCCCCTGGGGTGGAATTGTGTCCTGTAAGGAACCATTGCTCTCTATGACTGTTTCTTGATGCTAAATCTTGGTTAACAGTTTTCTACAGGCACCCATCAATTGCAGTTATAAGACATAAGTAAATTACAATAATTTTCAAAACATTTGAAATTATTAGAAACATCCCACAATACTTTAAATATTAGTTCTTTGATATAGTATTTGAAATCAAGGTGTTTTGACATGTATCACAGATGTAGAATCTGTACTTGGACAGCAAAGTCATTATAAGTGTATCCCTTGCTCTCTTAAAGTTCAGGCATTAAGGAAGAAATCTGAGCCTGGGCAAGTACTGGGTTGGGGAAATCTGTAAGCAGGTCAGAAGGCAACAGAAAGAACTGGAGACAGAGCAACAGACCAGTTCCAAGTAGGGAAAGGAGTACGTCAAGCCTGTACATTGTCACCCTGCTTATTTAACTTACATGCAGAGTATTCATGAGAAATGCTGGGCTGGAGGAAGCACAAGCTGGAATGAAGACTGCTGGGAGAAATATTAGTAACTGCAGATAGGCAGATGACACCACACTTGGGGGAAAAAAGTGAAGAAAAACTAAAGAGCCTCTTGATGAAAGTGAAAGAGGAGAGTGAAAAAGTTGACTTAAAGCTCAACATGCAGAAAACAAAGATCATGGCATCTGGTCTCATCACTTCATGGCAAATAGATGGGGAAACGGTGGAAACAGTGGGTGACTTTATTTTTCTGGGCTCCAAAATCACCGCAGATGGTGATGGCAGCCATGAAGTTAAAAGATGCTTACTTCTTGGAAGAAAAGTTATGACCAACTTAGGCAACATATTAAAAAGTAGAGACATTACTTTGCCAACAAAGGTCCGTCTAGTCAAAGCTATGATTTTTCCAGTAGTCATGTATGGATGTGAGATTTGGACTGTAAAGAAAGCTGAGTGCCAAAGATTAGATCCTTTTGAACTATGGTGTTGGAGAAGATTCTTGAGAGTCCCTTGGACTGCAAGGAGATCCAGCCAGTCCATCCTAAAGGAAATCAATCCTGAATATCCATTGGAAGGATTGATACTGAAGATGAAACTCCAATACTTTGGCCACCTGATGCGAAGAACTGACTCATTTGAAAAGACCCTGATTCTGGGAAAGACTGAAGGTGGGTGGAGAAGGGGACAACAGAGTTGGATGGCATCACCAACTCAATGGACATGAGTTTGAGGGAGTTGGTAATGGACAGGGAGGCTTGGCATGCTGCAGTCCATGGGGTGGCAAAGAATAGGACATGACTGAGTGACTGAACTGAACTGACTCAAGCCTGGTTGGAATCTTTCTCTATGGATGCTGAAAGTAGATGTCAGGCAAAGTTAGCACACAAAGTATTCTTTGCCAGGCATTCCAAACCCCTCATTAAAAGCTCATGAGCAATAGCTACTCTGATTTGTCTCTATTTGATCAAAATTTTCTATTTAAAGAACAGAACAAAACACAAAGTCAATCTGATAGGTAATATATCACTCATTATGTAGTAAACAATGTCCCAAGTATTTTACATATATTAATTCATTTACTTCTCACAGCAAGACAATAATATAATTATTATAACTATCCCCATCTAGACCATAGACAAATTGAGTAGCATGCCTGTATTCAGCTAGTTAGTAGGTTAACAACATCAACTAATATCAGAAACTGGAGGTTTGGCCTCCAGATTTGGTACTTGAATGTTCATGGCTTGGTTTCTCTTCTGAAATATATCTGCTTGGATTTTTTAATTCTTATTTACTTTTGAAAATTCTAAGCTATATATTAGATAACTATGTATTTATTTGGTAGATGAAAATATTAATACAAAAAATTCATTTAAACAAAATTTTATCATATTTAAAATTGATTTCCTTTACATCCAAGAAGTTACATTTTCATAAAACAAAGGCCAATTATATTCTGAACTGTAAATAAGGTATATATGTATTGATACATAATTAAAGTACCAAATTATAGGTATATATGTAATATACTGTGGATACATATATTCTTTTTTAAAACATTTTTATTTTGACATAGTTTCAAAATGGAAAAATTCTAAAACTCTCTGTCTCTCCATCCCTTCCTCACCTCATTTCTTTTCCCCTTCTTCTTCTTCCTCTCCTTTTCTCTCCTTCCTCTCCCTCCTTCTTTCTCTGTGTCTCCGTTTTTTCCTTATAATCAATATACAATTAGTGGGATGATATTTTATAACTATGCACATGCTATTATGCTTCATGTTTTTATCTTTAGTTTTAGGATCCATTGATAAGCTAACATGAAGTGATTGCTGTTATCTATTGCTGTGTGAAAAAATTACTCTGAAATGTATCATCTTAAAAGAGTAAACATTATTATTTCACAGTTTTTTTGGGATCAGGAATTCAGAAGCTGCTTTACTAGATGGTTCTATTCCAGTATTTCTCATAAGTGGCAATGAAGATGTTGGCTGGAGATAGAGTCAAGTTGAACACTTGGTCAGAGTTGAAGAATTTGCTTTCAAGATTCTGACTCACATAACTATTGACAGGAGACCTCAGTCCTTCACTAGCTGGCAGATGATCTCTGCTCCTTCCCATCTGAGACTCTCCATCAGGCTGCTTATGTGCACTTCTAACAAAGTAAGTGTTTAACCCTGGAGTGAATGATCCAAGAAAATAAAATAGAAGCTTCAGTTTGTTTATGTGTTAGACTCAGAAGACATATACCATCAGTTCAGTTCAGCTGCTCAATCATGTCTGACTCTTTGCCACCCCATGGACTGCAACACGCCAGGCATACCTGTCCATCACCAACTTCCAGAGCTTACTCAAACTCATGTCCATTGAGTCAGTGATGCCACCCAACCATCTCATCCTCTGTCGTCCCCTTCACTTTCTGCCTTCGATCTTTTCCAGCATCGGGGCCTTTTCTAATGAGTCAGCTCTTTGCATCAGGTGGCCAAATTATTGGAGTTTCAGCTTCAGCATCAGTCCTTCCAATGAATATCTAGGACTGATTTCCCTTAAGATTGACTCATTTGATCTTCAGTCCCAAGGGACTCTCAAGAGTTTTCTCCAACACCACAGTTTAAAAGCATCAATTCTTCCACGCTGAGCTTTGTATATGGTCCAACTCTCACATCCATATGTGACTACTGGAAAAATCATAACTTTAACTATACCGATCTTTAGTTTTGACTATATCTTGTTTATTACCCTGCTGTTCAGGTGAAAATGGAGTACATATGGTGTGATCATTAGGAAGTGAAATAATTGGAGGCCTTCTTGGATTCTGAGTATCACAATTATTTTTGTGTTTGTTAACATAATTTTCTAATTTCATTATTCCTCCTACATTATTATTTGGCTTTCTATAGTAAAGCAGTAATTTCTCTCTGTCACTTATTAAATAACATATTTAACTGGTGTGACTTCACAAATACTTATTCAGTTGGCCATGATCTCTTATTGAAATTAACTTTGATGCTCAAATTTAACCAGACTCAGACAGCTGTATACCCTTCTAGCTCATTTGTTTTCTTTTAATTAACCATGTTTTAAATTATTTATTCCATTGGCTTTCAAAGAATAGTTTATGTAAGTACCTTGATTCCTAGACATTTTCAGTGGAACTACCAGGTCTAAACTACTGTCATAATATTTCTATGATCATATTTGCTTTTTTCATATTAGTGATATTCACACTCATAGTGCTCACAAAGAAAGGCAATGCCAAAGAATGCTCAAACTACCACACAATTGCACTCATCTCACATGCTAGTAAAGTAATGCTTAAAATTCTCCAAGCTAGTTTTCAGCAATACATGAACTGTGAACTTCCAGATCTTCAAGATGGCTTTAGAAATGGCAGAGGAACCAGAGATCAAATTGCCAACATCCACTGGATCATTAAAAAAGCAAGAAAGTTTCAGAAAACATCTATTTCTGCTTTATTGACTATGCCACAGCCTTTGACTGTGTGGATCACCATAAACTTTGGGAAATTCTGAAAGAGATGGGAATACCAGTTCACCTGACCTGCCTCTTGAGAAACCTATATGCAGACCAGGAAGCAACAATTAGAACTAGACATGGAACAACAGACTGGTTCCCAATAGGAAAAGGAGTACGTCAAGGCTGTATATTGTCACCCTACTTATTTAAGTTATATGCAGAGTACATCATAAGAAATGTGGTGGACGAAGCACAAGCTGGAATCAAGATTGCCAGGAGAAATATCAATAACCTCAGATATGCAGATGACACCACCCTTATGGGAAAAAGTGCAGAAGAACTAAAAAGCGTCTTGATAAAAGTGAAAGAGGAGAGTGAAAAAGTTGGCCTAAAGCTCAACATTCAGAAAACAGAGATCATGGCATCTGGTCCCATCACTTCATGGCAAATAGGTGGGGAAACAGTGGGTGACCTAATTTTTCTGGGCTCCAAAATCACTGCAGATGGTGATTGCAGCCATGAAATTAAAAGACGCTTACTCCTTGGAAAGAAAGTTATGACCAACCTAGACAGCATATTGAAAAGTAGAGACATTACTTTGTCAACAACTGTCCATCTAGTCAAGGCTATGGGTTTTCTAGTAGTCATGTATGGATGTGAGTATTGGACTATAAAGAAGCTGAGCACTGAAGAATTGTTGCTTTTGAACTGCAGTGTTGGAGATGACTCTTCAAAGTACCTTGGACTGCAAGAGATCCAACCAATCCATCCTAAAGGAGATCAATCATGGGTGTTGATTGGAAGGACTGATGTTGAAGCTGAAATTCTAATACTTTGGACACCTGATGCAAAGAGCTGACTCATTTGAAAAGACCCTGATCCTGGGAAAGACTCTGGGCAGGAGGAAAAGGGGATAACAGAGGCTGAGATGGTTGGATGACATTACCGACTCAATGGACATTGGTTTAGGTGGACTCCAGGAGTTGGTGATGGACAGGGAGGCCTGGTGTGTTGCAGTTCATAGGGTTTCAAAGAGTTGGACAAGACTGAGTGACTGAGCTGAACTGACATAGTGCAAGTGAAATAGGAGGAAAAATTGCTAGAATCTTAGCACTAATCAATGGAGTCCCCAGATGTGTTCTTCGAAATATTTTTCTCTTTGTGAAAAAATCAGTTTCACATTTTAAAAATATTAATACATTAGTAATAATGACTAATTTTATTAAACCTGTACCCTTGAAAATAAGTGTTTTGTTATTCTGTATGACAAGATAGCAAGCATCCATAAAGTACTTCTGCCACATACCAAGTTACATCAATGGGGAAAAACACTTGATTATTGTTTTTGAGCTATGGCTTAAACTGCTTTTGTTCACGCTGGAGAGAATGACTGAGAAACAAGCTGTAGTCATTCAGGCTTCTGTGGCTGGCAAATAGTTTCTCAAAAGTGAAGCTCAATCTGTAACTTTAAGGAAAACAAGTGATAGTATAAATTGTCAGTAATAAAATTTAAATTTTTATGTGAAAATCACACATTCAGAACACACAACCACTATGAGCTAAAGTTTTCTGAGGAGACTGGTGGTAATACTGAGCTTCCCAGGTGGCACAGTTAAAAAAAAAATCTTCCTGTTAAGGCAGGAGTAGGAAATTTCTTTAGAATAGGAAATGGCAATTCACTCCATTATTCCTGCCTGGAAAATTCCATGGACAGAGGAGCCTGGTAGGCTACAGTCTATGTGGTTGAAAAGAATTGGACTCTGCTGAGCCCTGAGCCCACACAGTGGTAATATTAACAAATGTGATTTTCTTTTAATATTGTTTACTCAAACATGTCAACATTTGAGAGATCCACATAGCTCAGTGAATTAATATTTCCAGATGATCAATATATAGTATGACAAAATCATGTGCAGGTAAGAGAGCTATGCAAAATGAAATAAGAAGTTTGAATGTAGCAGGGCATGAAAAGTTCATTGGTCTGGATTCAGGATCCATATTTCAGCTAATTTAAGAAACAAACAAAAAACTCTACCACTAGGTGAATTTTTGTAGAGCATCAAAGAAAAATATGCACAGTTACCTGGAAAGTCTATTAAAATACTCCTCCCCTTTCCAACTACAAATGAGCTATTGAATATTCTTAAGCTTCAGCTAAAGCAATATGCCAAAAGAGAGTTCAGAAGTAAATATTAGAACCCAGTTCTCTTTTGTTAAATCATGTGTAAAACAATACTGCTCTTCTTACTTTTTTTTTTTTTGGAGATATACTATAGTTTTTTATAACAACTATTGCTTATATTAACCTATAATGAGTTTATTACATATCTTTTAAAACAAGTAAACAAATTTTAATTTTATTTCTTTTTATTTTAATTTCAGTAATTGTATATGGATAAGAAGCTTATATACATGACATGATAGTTGCTCTTTGCAATCCCATGGACTGTAGCCTGCCAGTGTTTGTGTTTAGTTATAGCTGAAAGAATTTATTGTGAAATTGGCAGGGCCACCCCAAGCTCCAAATGCTGCTAGCTAACCTCTTGCTAGCGGCACGGGATGCATTTTCTGTTATCCCTTTTATACCTGTGCATAAAGTTTAACATTTTCAAATTTGATATAAGAAAATCATCTAAGTCATAGATATTTTATTTAAAATGTCATAAAACAAATAAACATAGAAAGAAAAATGATTCAGAGCAGCAGATCTCAAAATTTTTAGATTCATGATACTTTTGTACTCTCAAGGTTAACAAAGACCCCTCTCCAATGTGCTTGTATAGAGCTTATCTATATACATTTGAGACTTCTCTGATGGCTCAGATAGTAAAGAATCTGCCTGCAGTGCAGGAGACATGGATTTTATCTCTGGGTCAGGAAGATTACCTGGAGAAGGGAATGGTAACCCACTCCAGTATTCTTGACTGAAGAATTCCATGGACAGAGGAGCCTGGCAGGCTACAGTTCATAGTTTCTCAAAGGGTTGGAAACGACTGAGGCTACTTAGTACACACATGTACTTTGTAGCTTTTATAAACTTTTGCAAGTATCATGTTTACACAGCAGTAGCAGGAGATATGTATTCTTTCCTCAAGCACCAAAGAGCTTCATGTCTTTTACTTACACAAGTAATTCAAACTAATTCTGAGAAGATTCTGATCTTCTAGACTGCCTGCAGATCAAGTGGTAGCAAAAAGATTTTGCCACTTTGATAACTAGATTTATCTTTAATATTAGGGAAAACTACATTGAATTTCTGTTGCAATTTTGTCAGGAGTTGGAAGTCCCTAGGCTGTTTTGAAACATAATTTTATGGAGCAAAAGGAAAACAAAAAATTTAGTCTTGTCATAAGAAATACAAATGATGCACACTTTCAAAGATTCTTTTTTAATGACTTGATGATTTCTGATAGTTTTTAGTTTCTTATTTAAAATACTCTAAAACACTCTGTATAATAGGCTCCAGTTTCATCCACTTCATTAGAACTGATTGAAATGTATTTTTTTAATGGCTAATGCTCCACTGTGTATATGTACCACAGCTTTCTTATCCATTCATCTGCTGATGGACATCTAGGTTGCTTCCATGTCCTGGCTATTATAAACAGTGCTGCGATGAACATTGGGGTACACATGTCTCTTTCAGTTCTGGTTTCCTTGGTGTGTATGCCCAGCAGTGGGATTGCTGGGTCATAAGACATTGAATGACTTATCTTTATAGAGCATTAATTTAAAATATCCTCTAAAATATTGTGATTAAATATCTTAAACAACTCATATTTATTTCTCATATGAGGGCTCCTGACTAGTATTTATTATTTTAAAGCTTCATTTTCTTATTTCAAATAAAGTACTCTAGCATTGTCAACTGGCAATTAAGTTTTGATGGTTTTTAAATGTCTAACTTAATTTGAATGTTTAAATATTTTATGCTGTCTTCAGGGACTTGTATGTGATATCTATGATGAAGTTCTTTCTAAGACTGAATCATTCAGTTAGCACTTTTAAACATAGCAAAAGCAAAAATTAGATTTTAGTTTGTTTAACTTTTAAAGTTAACATAAAAACAAAATACAATTTTGC
>SJYC01102139.1:0-21464 GCA_006408675.1 Madoqua kirkii | reverse complement strand
CAGGAGTTGCTTATATATTTTTGAGATTCTTTGCCAGTTGCTTCATTTACTACTATTTTCTCCCATTCTGAAGACTGTCTTTTAAAAATGAATTTTTTTAAAGCTTCATGAAAAAACTGTTGGATTTTTACTTCAAATACATTAAATTTATTAATAACTTTTTCTTTTAAGGTCTTGTGCATGTTTTATTCCTCAGTAACTTCAATTTTTGCTGCCATTGTAAATGGTATTTTTAAAAAATTCTCTCTCTTTTTTTTTAAACATGTATTTTATTTGGCTTTATAAAATATAAAAGTTTGTTATACATTGATACATATGTACCAAAAAACTCGCACTGAATGGTAATTATAGGGTATTAGCTAAAAGCAATAGAGTATTATAAATTCTGTTTAAACAATAGACTTTCATTTATGTCAAAATTATCCTAACCCAAACTGTAGTGAAATAAAAACAAAAGAATAGTTTATAGGTGGAATTTTAGCACCACAGTATATATTTTCATTAGCAGCAACCTCAACATTTTCTTTTCTTAAAGAACTCAGTTTAAAATCACATATTATTCCTCAGTAACTTCAATTTTTGCTGCCATTGTAAATGGTATTTTTAAAAAATTCTCTCTCTTTTTTTTTAAACATGTATTTTATTTGGCTTTATAAAATATAAAAGTTTGTTATACATTGATACATATGTACCAAAAAACTTGCACTGAATGGTAATTATAGGGTATTAGCTAAAAGCAATAGAGTATTATAAATTCTGTTTAAACAATAGACTTTCATTTATGTCAAAATTATCCTAACCCAAACTGTAGTGAAATAAAAACAAAAGAATAGTTTATAGGTGGAATTTTAGCACCACAGTATATATTTTCATTAGCAGCAACCTCAACATTTTCTTTTCTTAAAGAACTCAGTTTAAAATCACATATGTATCAGCACGTGGATACCAAGCAGATGCTTCTGGGTTTCTGTTCTGGAGGCCCCAAGGGTAGATCTTCTTTTATTTCGCTTTTATTTGGAAATTTACAGAAAGTTAATAACTGATTGATGCCAAATCAGTGACGAGTTTGAAGTCCTTAACAACATTTTGCCTTAGAATTTACAAATGATAAAGAAGACATTATGATAATTTTCTGTGACCCAGATCATGAGTCTTGTGGTTTAGCCCCAGCCAGTATACCAATAATGAATCAAGTCTCCCACTTGACTTTTAAACTACTTTGTGTGTGTGTATGTGTGTGTGTTAGTCTCTCAGTTGTGTCTGATTGTATGTCACGTCATGGACTGTAGCCCACCAGACTCTTCTGTCCCTGGAATTCTCCATGCAAGAATACAGGATCAGGTTGCCATCCTTCTCCAGGGGATCTTACCAACCCAGGGACTGAACACTCATCTTCCACATTGCAGGTAGATTCTTTACTATCTGAGCCTCAAGGGAAGCCCCAAATAAGGCATTGCTTCTGCAGCTGCTAAGTCACTTCAGTCGTGTCCGACTCTGTGTGACCCCATAGACAGCAGTCCACCAGGCTCCCCCATCCCTGGGATTCTCCAGGCAAGAACACTGGAGTGGGTTGCCATTTTCTTCTCTAATGTATGAAAGTGAAAAGTGAAAGGATAGTAGCTCAGTCGTGTTCGACTCTTAGCAACCCCATGGACTGCAGCCTACTAGGGTCCTCTGTCCATGGGATTTTCCACGCAAGAGTACTGGAGTGGGGTGTCATCATTACTCAGGGCATTATAGAGTATACAGGAGAAATAAACCAAGATTTCATTAATTCTCAAATTCTATATATTCTTTCTGTCGGATATAGCTTTGGCTTCAGAAAAGAAAGGTACAGGGCAGGAGAAACTCAAATACTTTGACACCTCATGTCTTTCTCTTCCATAGGGATGTAGTTATTTTGGTCAAAAGTGAAACTGAAATCGCTCACTCATGTCCAACTTTTTGCGACCCCATGGACTGTAGCCTACCATGTTCCTCCGTCTATGGGATTTTCTAGGCAAGAGTACTGGAGTGGGTTGCCATTTCTTTCTCTAAAAGATTCTCTTTTTAATAATGTGTTCACATGGTGCAGAATTTCAGAGCTATGAAAAGATACATAGTGAAAGCCTCCCCTCTCTTCCTGACCTGGTCCTAGCCAGTTTTGTATGTATTCAGCTGATTTATTACCAAATTCAGACTTAAATTGAAGAAAGTAGGAAAAACCACTAGACCATTCAGGTATGACCTAAACAAATCCCTTATGATTATACAGTTAAAATGATAAATAGATTTAAGGGCCTAGATCTGATAGACAGAGTACCTGATGAACTATGGAATGAGGTTCATGACATTGTACAGGAGACAGGGATCGAGACCATCCCCATGGAAAAGAAATGCAGAAAAGCAAAATGGCTATCTGGGGAGGCCTTACAAATAGCTGTGAAAAGAAGAGAGGTGAAAAACAAAGGAGAAAGGAAAGATATAAGCATCTGAATACAGAGTTCCAAAAAACAGCAAGAGATAAGAAAGCCTTCTTCAGCGATCAATGCAAAGAAATAGAGGAAAAGAAAAGAATGGGAAAGATTAGAGATCTCTTCAAGAAAATTAGAGATACCAAGGGAACATTTCATGCAAAGATGGGCTTGATAAAGGACAGAAATGGTCTGGACCTAACAGAAGCAGAAGATATTAAGAAGAGGTGGCAAGAATACACAGAATATAAATTTTATCATACATGATTTTACAGCTGAAGACTTCTTAAAAATGTTTGGCCTTTTATTTTATATTTTACTTAGCATTCAATGTATGAACTTTTGAGAAACTGGTAACACACAATCATTTGTCTATTACTAAAAGAAATATTTACCGAATTCTTGCCAAATATAAGACTTAAGATAGTGTAAATTAAATACTGTAAATTAAAAACTCATGGGAGAGGACTTTAACAAATTAAATCACAAATAATTGTGTAACTTCAATCTCTAATGAGTATTATTAAAAAAAAACAAACAACAAACCCAGAATGCTTATTATTTGGTGATCTTTATTTTCAAATGGATAGGAAATATTTCACAGAAGAATTCTTTTTTTTTTTATCTGACAGGTGAAAAGTTATTCACAAGAAGAGTGGGAGGACTTGAACTATTTATACAAAGACCCTAAGTGTGCAATAGTTTGACACTTTCATAGGAAAAATACCAGTGTGGCTGGAGTGCAATGAGCAGTGAATGAGGAGATAAAATAAAAACTTTCAAGGGCTTGCCAAAGATTTGGAATATTGTTTTTAAGTCCATATGAAGTTATAGAGGGATTCACAGCAGGGAAGTGATGAGATTTATGATACATTAAATAAAGAAAAAAAGGAAAATAAGTGAAAATATAAGAGAAAAATAGAGCAAAAAAAAAAAAAAAAAAGGAGAAAGAGAAGAAAAGAAGGAAAAATCAGCCTGGCTGCTCCATGGAAAATGGAATTGGATGTGGCAGTAGTGAAAATTGGCAAACAAGTTAAAAGACTCTTTTGGTATTTCAAAACAGAACATAGAGATGGATAAAATTTACAGTGCATTTTGTAATTCCATCCTAAAGGAAATCAGTCCTGAATATTCATTGGAAGGCTTGATGCTGAAGCTGAAACTGCAATAATTTGGCCACCTGATGTGAAGAACTGACTCACTGGAAAAGATCCTAATGCTGGGAAAAATTGAGGGAAGGAGGAGAAGGGGATGATAGAGGATGCGATGGTTTGATGGCATCACTAACTGAATGGACATGAGTTTGAGTAAATTCCAGGAGTTGGTGATGGACAGGGAGGCCTGGTATGCTGCAGTCTATGGGGTCACAGAGTCAGACATGATTGAGCAACTGAACTGAACTGAATTTTTAACAGAAGTGATGGCTATATAGGACAAGGTGGAGGAGGTGGAGGGATCAAGGTGATTTTAGTTTTTTTTTTTTTTTTTGAGCCACTTATGATGATATTTCCTCAAATGAGGATCTGAGGAGGAGTAGATTTTTAGAAAATGGTTAAGCATTTGATTGTGAATGCATTTTGCTTGAGAAGTGCTGGGAAAATTCTAGAGGTATCTCATATAGGTATCTTGATGTCTGCGAAAATTGCAGGAAGGAGGCCTGGACTTACATGTTTTAGCGCCATAGGATATAGCTGTGAATTCCTACAGTACTTGAAAGATATAGGATTGTCTATAGTAATATGTAAGGTAGACAATAATAGACTAGTGATTAGATTCAAGCAGAAAATACTCTAAGAATTCTTTACCTCTGTCTCACTTTAAATATTTCATTCATGAATCATGAGCTTTGCACAAAGGATTGTCACATTCACAACAGCTGAGTTATTATTATTTTAGGATCCTTTTTCAAAGGATGTGTTAATCTGGCAGAAATAATTATCTGTTTAAATTGAAAATTGATATAACATCTATAAAAGCATCTGAGTGCAACTTTCTTTCTGTTATCCTCTTTGACACTTACTTGGCCCTTTCCATCTGAGGACTCAGGACTTTCTTCATTCCTTGGTGATATCTGGATGATCAAGTCTCCTTTACTGAACCCCACAGTCAGTCTCCACTAACATTTCCTCAAGCCATGTTTTCGTCATAGGAGTGAGGTCCACCTGCCCACCAGGGCCATGTTCCACCTCTGGACCATAGTTCAGGGTATGAGGCAACCATATAGTTAGTTCAAATAGCCCCAGTTTGCTCTCAGGCCTGTGCTGCTCTCCTGTCCAACCTGCTGGGAGCTGATTGCTCCCTTGGTTTTAATTCTTTCTGGGTCAAAATTTGACAAAAGATATCTGCTTTCTTCTTTTCTATCACAGTATTGTTCTATATCTAGTTAGCTAACTCTTGGCTGTGTTCTTGAATTTTTATTTTATAATTCCTATTCGACTATAATAAATCTTCCTTGAAGGAAATTTTACTATGGCATGTATACTAGCCTACTTTCAGTGAGACTGGCAGAGGATGTCAATTACTAACAGAGAACATTTGCCTAGTGTGGGTAGGGGATAAAGGTTGCCCATTCTTTTCTGTCTACTTAGAACAACTCCTTTTCTCTCTACCCAATTTATCACAGTATTCTGCAAAGAGAAAAGTGATGTGAGGTGACAAGTGGATTAGTCTAGGAATAAAGTGTAAATATCTAGTTGCCCATGTCGTGGCACCTCAACCAACAGTCTTGTTGCTTATCTACGGGATCCCTCTCATTTCTGACATAATTATATGCTGCTTCTGCTGCTGCTAAGTTGCTTCAGTCGTGTCCAACTCTGTGCGACCCCATAGACAGCAGCCCACCAGGCTCCCCCATCCCTGGGATTCTCCAAGCAAGAACACTGGAGTGGGTTGCCATTTCCTTCTCCAATGCATGAAAGTGAAAAGTGAAAGTGAAGTTGCTCAGATGTGTCCGACTCTTCACGACCCCATGGACTGCAGGCCACCAGGCTCCTCCGTCCATGGGATTTTCCAGGCAAGAGTACTGAAATGGGGTGCCATCACCTTCTCACTCAACTTTGAATCACTACTCCCTTGTAGTCGATCTTTTATGTAAAGTAAGGAAGACTTTCTGTTGTGTTGGATTTTGAATCTACTTGAGTCATGATTTTTATTTTTCTTACACAGATGTGAAGGGGAAAAGCATAACCAATGTTCCTGCACTGTGTACACAAGAGAGAAATCTATGCAGTGTGCATAACATGGATCTCCATAAAACACATCAGTTACAAGTTAATAAACGCAATGTGGATTTTTGTCTACATTGTTTTACTGTAAGTCAAGATTCTACCACTTGGCATTTAACATGAAATGATTCTTCTCAGAAGAAATTTGTATCAAATAGGTCAGGAAACACCATTGAATAGCTCAGAAAGTTTAATTTCTTTACCATAGAAACTCCTTTTAAAGTTTAAATTTTAGTAAAGTATTTCCCCTGTATGTTTGATCTTCTTGTTTCCTGGACCTCACAATCATCAGAATGTAAATAACATGTATTCTCCTTTACAAGGCCAGCTTTTCTTTGATTACTAACTTAAGATCGTCATAGTATCTGATGGCACAGCATTCATCTCTATGAACATTTTTTTCAGTTATTACGTAGAATTTATTTAAATTTTAGTCTAGGGTGAATTATAGTAGTTTTAAGTTTATGAATATTTTCACATATCTAATTAATAGCTTATTCTTTCATCTCACCTATTTCATGTTCTATTTTTCTAGGACTTTCACAGTCTTAATTCATTACACCTTTTTTGTTTGTTTTTCTTCTCTCGCATGATTATGGATTGACTTAAAATTTTAAACGTTCTTTTTACAGTTATGGCATTTGGGACAGAAAGGAGAGTCTATAGCATGTGCACAAGTTCCTGATACTTTTTTTAAACATATGAATTTCTCAAAATTTTCCTGCAAATCCTGATTCAGTAGGTCTGGGGTAGGGTTCAAGGATTTCCCATTTATTAAATTTCCAGAGTGTTTTTATTCAAAAAGTACATGAGGGAAACATGATTGTAATGAATACATTCCAATTCAAATCAGAAAACTTTTATTTCAATTCAGGCTCTATCACTTAAAGCAAGTCACCATTTTTGAACCTCATGACTTTTACTATAGAGAGTGGTACCTAACACTCACAATTGTTATGAAAAATAGAATTGATAATAATCCTATTATCAATTGAAGCAAACATAGAGTAGTTCCCTACTTCTTTGTAGCTCAGTCAGTAAAGAATCTGCCTGCAGTTTCAAGAGAAACTGGTTTGATTCCTGGGTCAGGAAGATCCCCTATAGAAGGAAATGGCAACCCACTTCAGTATTCTTGCCTGGAGAATCCCAAGGACTAAGGAGCCTGGTAAGCTATTGTCCACGAGGTCACAAGATTCAGACATGACTTAGAGACTAAACCTCCAAACATAGAGTGCTTGAGTACGAATGTTCTATAAATATGAATGCCTTTTGTTTCTTGAGCTGTCCAGATAAAGAGAAGGAATCTACTCTGGGAAATAAGTAGACACAAATCCATTATGAGATCACTTGGATCTCAGGTCTTGTATAACCTTTCCTTGGCACTGTCACTTATACAAACAAAATTGTCTGCAATTATGTTAATTTGCCTTCAGTCAGTTCAGTCACTCAGTCGTGTCTGACTCTTTGCGACCTCATGAATCGCAGCACGCTAGGCCTCCCTGTCCATTGCCAACTCCTGGAGTTCACTCAGACTCACATCCATTGAGTCTGTGATGCCATCCAGCCATCTCATCCTCGGTTGTCCCTTTCTCCTCCTGCCCCTAATCCCTCCCAGAATCAGAGTCTTTTCCAATGAGTCAACTCTTTGCATGAGGTGGCCAAAGTACTGGAGTTTTAGCTTTAGCATCATTCCTTCCAAAGAAATCCCAGGGCTGATCTCTTTCAGAATGAACTGGTTGGATCTCCTTGCAGTCCAAGGGACTCTCAAGAGTTTTTTGTCTAATACTTTATGGGTAACATGCTGCACTAGTTTGAATTTTCTTATTCTGTTATGTGATGAGGACTTTCTTGCTCTGTAATGAACGCATCTGAGATAAAGTTTCAGACCACACTCACTACTCCTAGACTTGTATAAAGGAAGGTATTCCAAAAGTAGCTTGAAGATGTAAAACACCACAAATCAAAAGGGACTGAGGGGAATATGGTTCTGGCTCTAATTTAACTTTATTTTATTTGTTTTTCATTCATTTTATTTTATTCTTATATTTCAAAAAAGTTCTGATTTTTAGCTCATGGCTTTTTTTCCCCCCTCTGTGTAATCCATGTAATTCACTTCTGTTTTGCTAAACTCTTCAATGCTTTTATAATAAAGTTTTCCAAGTTTCATATGGGTAATCTGGAAAGTTTACCCTTACTACAGGAAAGATTGAGTACTTGGGGAAAAAATATATGTGTGTATATATATGCTGCTAAGTTGCTTCAGTGGTGTCCGACTCTGTGCGACCCCATAGAAGGCAGCCCACCAGGCTCCCCCATCTCTGGGATTTTCCAGGCAAGAACACTGGAGTGGGTTGCCATTTCCTTCTCCAATGCATGAAAGTGAAAAGTGAAAGTGGAGTCACTCAGTCATGTCTGACTCTTAGCTACCCCATAGACTGCAGCCTACCAGGCTCCTCCGTCCATAGGATTTTCCAGGCGAGAGTATTGGAGTGGGTTGCCAGTGCCTTCTCCAATATATATGTATACATACATGTGTAAGTACACACATATATATGCATACATTGACAGTACAACACTCATATGTAATTGTGCTAACCCAGATAATCTAAACACGTAACTCACATCCATTCGCCATATTATAGCTTCATTTCTCAGGCATTTAGATTCAACAAATATGTTGTTGTAGTTGTTTCATCACTAAGTCATGTCCGACTCTTCTGTGACTTCATAGACTGCAGCCTGCCATTCTCCTGTGTCTCTGGGATTTTCCAGGCAAGCATACTGGAGTGGCTAGCCATTACTTTTCCAGGGGATCTTTCTGACCCAGGAATCAAATCCATGTCTTCTGCTTGGCAAGCAGATTTTTTACCACTGAGCCACCAGGGAAGCCCAATAAATATGTTAGTAATCACTTATCTCTGAATTCATATAGTTAAATATCATTTATAAATTGATTAATGTAGAACTTTTTTAGACAACAATTAAGTAATTTTATTTCAGTCTCTCTTTTATGAAACAAATCTTTTAATTCACTTAAAAGATTCACTAAAGATGTTAATGTATTCATTTGTAACATCTCACAAATATGCACTTGTAGAAATAATGTATTGTCTGTTGTTTTCCTATCTAATTAAATATCTAGTATAAAATTAAGTATTGAGTAATAAGGCTTCCATAATGATTGCTATGAAAAATTCAACTTTGAAAAAAAAGTATTTTTGAGTGCTCTAATTAAAAGCTGATGAAGATTAAAATGTTTTTAATTTCAAATTTCAATTATTTGAAGGTCATCCTCCCTCAGAATGAATATGAATAAATGTTAAAATCAAGCTGCCATTTTTAAACAGTGGAGTCATTAAAAAGCAAAGGGACAAAAACATTTTTGAATGCTATTTAACTACTGAAGAGTGAAATTGTTTAAACTCTTTTTGTATGGAACACAATAAAATGAATTCTATGTTGGAGGTATGATAAACGTAAAACTGTGGCACATATTTTATTTTTATGAGCTATTATGTAGAAGATTTTATTCCAAGCATAAGTTAGTACAAGTTATATTTATCCTAACAATGCTTATACATGATTTTAAGTTGTAACTCCAGGAGGCTATTTTCTGGAGTTAAAGCTTCATCTAGATGTGTATAAGAGACAGGTACTGTATTCTCTGATACATTTTTGTAATGTCAACTTGAATCTATACATTATTCTATATATAAAAATCAATTGCAATAAAAATCAGTTCAACATAGTGAAAGTCAAAGATTCAAATTAAAGAATACTGTAATTCAGTGGAAATCATGCTTTGGTAGAAGCAGACAATTAAAATCTCTGTTGGGATGTAAAACTCTATTAGCTAAAGTCAGCAAAATATTGTCAGCAAAATAATGTCACCCATATCAAGTACACATTTTCCCTTTAGACTCTCTGTAAGTGTTTATAAATATATGAGCTCTGTCTTTAGATAATCCATTGTAAAATGTTTCAATTTTCTTTTCTTTCAGGCATCTTTATTTTCTGTTGTGATGGCTAGAGAAAGATGTGAAGAAAAGAGACTTCACTCAATTATTTTCTTTGCTCATCATCTGTCTCTTATTTCCTAAATGTCTCTATAAACTTCATTTCTCTTAACTAGGTGTGACCTCCTATTCTTAATGGAAGATTTCAAAATTCATATTTTTTCATAAAAAATTTAAGCCATCAGAGATGTAGTCAGATGATTTTATTGTTTTTTTTTTTCTTAAAATAACAACAGCTATAACGTTCCTCCTTATTCCCATGCAAAGTCCAGGGTTAAATCTTCCCAATCTAGTCTTTTTGGTTTTGTTGACTTCCTTTTCCCTACCACTTCCTGAATGAATCTAGCTTGTCTCTTCAATATCTACTAATAAGCTCTTTCCTTCCCAAGTACTCCCTTAACCTGTAAAATACAGTTGAACATTGAGCAAAAGAAGTTTAAACTAGCCAGGTACATTATATATGGATCATTTTCACTAAATATATAGTACAGTACTACATGATCCCATTGTTGAATCTGTGGATGCAGAACCATCGCTGACAGAAAAGTTACCTGTGGGTTTTTTATTTCATGGAGGGTTGGTACTACAACCTGCATGCTATTCAAGGATCAACTGTATTTCCAAAACTTATTAAAGGAAAAAAAAAGGCAAAAACAAGCAACTTCCCTTGTTCTTTCAGGTTCTCACTGGTCCCTCTTCCTCTGTCTCAGACTTTTTAGCTGGGATTCCATGTTGTATCATCTGACAACTAATTCTCTGATATGAGATGGATGTCCAACAATTTAATTCAATTTTGACACTAACTACCTAGAATTAGTGTAGACCATGCAGATTAAGAGCTCAGTCTCACGACTGTCTCAGCTTTAAATGTCAGTTACCACTTCTGAATCACTCATACTTCAGACTGATTGACTATAAATAGCTATTTCTATGAGCCCATATGGCTCTCAGATCATCAGGCAGCACTTTACTTGTGCTTACTGATTTATTATAGGAACTACAAATGAACTGCCAGGTGAAGAGATACACAGGGCAAGATCTGGCATAATCATTGAGTACGAGAGCTTCTGTCCCTGTGGAGTCAGGGTATGTGGGACAGCCAGCTCTCCAAACAGTGGACTGAAGACTTTTTATTACCCACTTTCCAGCTCCCCTTCCATACCTTGAGGTTTGAGTAGGGCCGAGAATTTCCCACTGCTAATCACATATTTGGTGTTTCTGGTGGCCAACCTGATACTGAGGCTTTGTAAGGTTTCCACCCTTTGTCACATCATTAGCATAAACTCGGGTGTGATCAAAGGAACTCTGTATCAAAAGGACCCTGAAAACCAAAAGACACTTCTGTCAATAAGGAAATTCCCAGGAAAGTGCCAGCAACCCAAGACAGACTAAACATATTTCTTATTATGCAACAGATACCTCACACAACCTATCTCAAATTCTTTACTTCCTTTTGACTTCTTAACTTACTGCAATAATGCTTCTACTGCCACAATTTCACCAAAACTCGCTAATAGATTTCTTAATAAAGTCAATGATATTTTAAACATTTAATTTTATTGGACTTCCTGCATTTGATATTATGGACCATTTTCTCCTTACACGAAGGTTTTTTCCTTCCACAATTTCCATGGTCTTTCCCCTGCTTTTATATTTCTGCCATTCTCTTCTCACTTGCCTTTCTGATTCTTTTTTCCTTACCCAATATCTCTACCCTTACCTGAAATCAGTGGTTCTCAAGTGCCTATTTGGCACTGTTGTATGTATTTATGTCCCGTTTGTGTTATTACTATATTAGTAATACTTTTACTTATACCACTCCTATTTGCTACATTGTTTTGTTTAGAGAAAATATTTCAAATTACAGAAAAGCATGCAGAGTAATGTGAGAAATGCTTGACCCATTGTATATGTGGGTGTGCTAACTCATGTCCAACTCTTTGCATCCTCACAGACTGTAGCTTACTAGGCTCTTATGTCCCTGAGATTTTCCAGTCAAGAATACTGAGTGAGTGGCCATGCTCTCCTCCAGGGTATCTTCCTGACCCAGGGATCCAACCCATGTCTTTTATGTCTCCTGCATTAGTAGGCAGGTTCGTTACCACTAGCAACACCTGAAAAGCCCCCAAACTCATGTGCAACTCTTACTTGTCATTTGTGTTTGTTTGTGCAAATGTGTGAGAACTAATCAATGTATCCTGACTTGAGATTTCTGTGTCATAATGTATGTACACCTTCAAGTTTATTAAATATTACCTGAATATTTCCCATAATGATTATATGCAGCACACTTCCTCCTATAGTATCTACAAAGCAGCACCTTTCCTTCATCTACACTGACATTGGTATTGACAATATAGAGTGGTTAAGAGCGTACGCCTTGGAGATCAATCTTGGTTCCGATACTTCTGGACTAAAAACTCAGCTTCTCTGTAAACCAGTGTCAAATCTAATGTTGGAGACCAAGTTTTGAGTGAAGTAGAAAAGAATAGCTTTATTGCTTTGCCAGGCAAAGAGAGCATAGCAAGGTCCTGCCTTGCAAAACAACGTGTGTCCCAACCTAAGAAGATTTGAGCTGGTAAAGCAGCTGCCTGCAATGGAGAAGATGTGGGTTCAATCCCAGGGTTGGGAAGACCACTGGCAAAGGGAAAAACTACCTGCTCCAGTATTCTGGCCTGGAGAATTCCATGGACAGTTTAGTACATGGGGTCACAAACAGTCAGAGACGACTGAATGACTTTTACTTTATAGCAATATGTCAGAGATGGGGTTGCAGACAAGATGAGAGTGTGTTCAGGGTCTCAGTTCAGTTCAGTTCAGTCGCTCAGTCATGTCTAACTCTTTGTGACCTAATGAATCTCAGCATACCAGGCTTCCCTGTCCATCGCCAACTCCCGGAGTTTACTGAAACTCATGTCCATTAAGTTGGTGATGCCATCCAGCCATCTCAACCTCTGTCGTCCCCTTCTCCTCCTGTCCCCACCCCTCCCAGCATCACAGTCTTTTCCAATGAATCAACTCTTCACATGAGGTGGCCAAAATATTGGAGTTTCAGCTTCAGCATCAATCCTTCCAATGAACACCCAGGACTGATCTCCTTTAGGATGGACTGGTTGGATTTCTGTGCAGTCCAAGGGACTCTCAAGAGTCTTCTCCAACACCACAGTTCAAAAGCATCAATTCTTTGGCACTCAGCCTTCTTCTCAAATGCTCTGCTAATTCTGATGAGCTTCTCTGGCCTCTTTAATCTTGCCTCAAGCGGTTTGTCTGCTGCTCCTCCTTATTTAGTTGCTAAGTCGTGTGCAACTCTTTTTTGGACCCCGTGAACTGAAGCACTCCAGGCTTCTCTGTCCTTCACCATCTCCTGGATTTTGCTCAAGCTCATGTCTGTTGAGTTGATGATGCCATCCAACCATCTCATCCTCTGTCATCCCCTTTTCCTCTTGCCTTCGATCTTTCCCAGCATTAGAGTCTTTTCCAATGAGTTGGCTCTTTGCATCAGGTGGCCAAAATATTGGAGCTTCAGCGTCAATTCTTCCCACTGAACATCAAGGTTGATTTCTTTATGAAATCTCTCATGCTATCAACTGTTCAAATATGGCCTTTGTAATTCAGGGAAGGTTAAAGAAACTGGAGTCTTGCCTATAAGAAATTAGGAATGAAAAGAGACCTTTGTGACTTGGTCCAGCTTGGTTTCCTTATTAGTAATAAAACATTGGGCAGTAATTTAATTTCTCAGTTTCTCAGTTTCCTCTTTTTTAAAATATATGTTTATTTATTTATTTGGCCTGGTGAGGTCTCAGTTTCAGCACACAGGATCTTTGTTGCATCATGCAGGATCTTTTGTTGTGGCACTGGGACTCTCTAGTTGTGGCACATGGGCTTAGCTGCTCTGAGACATGTGGAATCTTAGTTCCCCAACCAAGGGTTGAATCTGTGTCTTTTGTGTTGCAATAAGAATTCTTAACCAGTGGACCTTCAGGAAAGTCCCAATTTCCTCATCTTAAAATGGGAATAGTATAATACTATCAATTGAGGAAAAATGGACAACTTGACAGTTACTAGTTATATTTTACTCAGAGACCTTACTGAGGACTATAGCTTGGGATGTAGCCTCTCAGATATCTAAGAAATTGTTCCAAAGAGGTAAGGGAAGAGCCAGAGTATATGGGAGTTTTGCTGTAAGAAAAAAAAAATAAAATCATAGTTGAACATCAAAAGTAAATTGCTAGTCACAAAAGAGATATTTCAAATGAATGATTAGTGCTTTTCTGTGTATGGGAAGATGAAAGAGTCTGGACTTATTGATATTATTCCTTAGATAGGAATCTTAACTATCTAAGGCCAGTATCCTGTTCTCCTCCATCCTGAATACCCCTCAAGGTGTGCTTTCCAGGTGTGCAGCTCCAGTGGGTGATGGCTTGATGGCTGGCAACATTCATTGTTTACTAGAATGACAGGCAACATCCTTCATCCCCAATACCTAATTCATAGAGCTATTGTAATGATTACATGGTTTAATAAATACAAAGTGATTAGAATGATGTCTAGAGAATAGCTGATTAAGGAGTAAACATTTTACTGTTGTTTCTGTTATGGCTGTCAGGCAAATAGTGAAGATATTAAATGTTCAAAGTTGCATTCCAAAGAGGTTTGAACTCCAGCTTCACCACTTATTCATGACTTATCTGGCCCTCAGTTTTCTTATCTATAGAAAAGAGATTACAGCAACCTCTAGAACAGAGCTTTTTCACGATCTAATAAATTAATTCATGAGCAAACATAAAACATCTGGTGCTTATTAAATAGTAAGTATTCACAACTGGCATCTTTGTCATTGTCATTTTTTAATTGCTGGAATGATAGGTGTGAACTATTTTAATTTGCATTTCTCTGGTTATTGGTAATGTTGAGCATCTTTGCATACAAATATTAACAATTTGGATTTTTTACTTAGATAAATTACCCATTGTAGGATGACTCATATATCTGATATAAGGACTTGTTAGCATTTCTTCCAGAATTATCTGCTTTGACTGTACTCAATTCAGAAATAAATATGGGCTAGACTATGCAAGTCTGACTCAACCACAGTAAACTCCTTGAGGACTGACAGTATATTTCATTTCCTGTTTATCCCCTGCTCTTAGCTCAATGGCAAGGATATAGTAAGTGATATTCATACATACTCATGGATCACAGCCTTGTCATAATGAAGGGACTTGTGTAACTCAATAAAGCTATGAGACATGCTTTGCAGAGTTCTGACAAAATGTGGTCCACTGGAGGAGGAAATGGCAAGCCACTCCCATGTTCTTGCCACAAGAATTCTGTAAACTGTATGAAAAGGCAAAAAATATGAAACCAGAAGATGAGTCCCCCAAATTTGAAGGTGTCTGGTATGCTACTGGGGAAAAACAGAAAGCAATTGCTAATAGCTCCAGAAAGAATGAAGCAACTGAGCCAAAGTGGAAATAATGCTCAGTTGTGGATGTGTCCCTTGGCGAAAGTAAAGTCTGATGCTGTAAAGAACAATATTGCATAGGAATGTTAGGTCCGTGAATCAAGGTAAATTGAAAGTGATCAAGCAGAAGAGGGCAAAAGTGAACACTGACATTTTAGGAATCAGTGAATGAAAATGGATGGGAATGCATGAATTTAATTCAGATGACCATTATATCTACTACTGCAGGCAAGAATCCCTTGGAAGAAATGGAGTAGTCCTCACAGCTGACAAAAGAGGCCAAAGTGCAGTACTTTGGTGCAGTCTCATAAATGCCGTAAAGATCTTGGTTTGTTTCCAAGGCAAACCATTCAAAATCACAGTAATCCTAGTAATTACAGTAATCCAACCACTAATGTTGAAGTAGCAGAAGTTGACCAGTTCTATGAAGATATAAAAGACCTTCTAGAACTAACACCCAAAAAAGATGTCCTTTTCATTAAAGGGGACTGGAATGCAAAAGTAGAAAGTCAAGAGTTACCTTCAGTAACAGGTAAATCTGACCTTGGAGTACAAAATCAAGCAGGGCAAAGACTAACAATTTTGTCAAGAGAACATATTGGTCATTGCAAACATCCTTTTCCAACAACACAAGAGACAAGTCTACACATGGACATCACCAAATGGTCAATACTAAAATCAGATTGATTTGAAGATGGAGGAGCTCTATACAGTTAACGAAAATAAGACCTGGAGCTGTCTATGGTTCAAATCATGAGTTCCTTATTGCAAAATTCAGACTTTAAAAAAAGTAGGAAAACCACTAGGCCATTCAAATATAACATAAATCAAATCCTTGATACTTATACACTGGAGGTGACAAATAGATTCAAGGAATTAGATCTGGTAGAGTGGCTGTAGAACTGTGGATGGCAGCTGAAGACATTGCACAGGAGGCAGTGACCAAAACCATCCCAAAGTAAAAGAAGAAGGCACAGTGGTTATCTGAGGGAGTTTTGCAAGTAACTGAAGAAAGAAGAAAAGAGAAAATCATGGGAGAAAGAGAAAGATATACCCAAATGAATGCAGAGTTCCAGAGAATGGCAGGGAGGGATTAGAACTTCTTTAATGAGTGATGCAGAGAAATAGAGGAAAACAATAGAATGGGAAAGACTAGAGGTCTTTTCAAGAAAATTGGAGATATCAAGGGAACATTTCATGTAAGGATGGGTGCAATACAGGACAGAAACACTAAGAACCTTACAGAGGTGGAAGAGATTAAGATGTGCAAGAATACACAGAATAACTACACAGAAAAGGTCAAAATGACCTGGATAATCACGAAGATGAGGTCACTCACCTAGTGCCAGACATCCTGGAATGTGAAATTAATTGGGCCTTATGGAAAAGACTCTGATGCTGGGAAAGATTGGGGGCAGGAGGAGAAGGGGACGAAAGAGGATGAGATGGCTGGATGGCATCACGGACTCGATGAACGTGGGTCTGAGTGAACTCCAGGAGATGGTGATGGACAGGGAGGCCTGGCGTGCTGTGATTCATGGGGTCACAAAGAGTCGGACAAGACTGAGTGACTGAACTGACTGACTGATTAGGAAGCATTATTACAAACAAAACTAGTTTAGAGATGGAATCACAGTTGAACTATTTAAAATTCTGAAAGAGGATGTTGTTAAAGTGCTGCACTCAGTTATGTCAGCAAACTTGGAAAACTCAGTAGTGGCTGAATGACTAGAAAATATCAGTTTTCATTCCAATCTCAAAGAAAGACAATGCCAAGGAATGTTCAAACTACCTGAAAATTGCACCCATATTGCATGGTAGTACATTTATGCTGAAAATCCTTCAATCTAGGCTTCAGCAGTATGTGAATTGAGAATATCCAGATGTACAAGCTGGGTACATCTTAGGAAAAGACAGAGGAACCAGAGATAAAATTCTCAAAATTTGTTGGATCATAGAGAAAGCAAGGGAATTCCAGAAAATACATCTACCTCTGCTTCACTGACTACACTAAAGCCTTTGACCATATGGATCACAACAAACTATGGAAAATTCTTAATGTATTGGAATTCCAGATTGCCCTACCTGCCTCCTGAGAAACCTATATTCAGATCAAGAAGCAATAGTCAGAACCTTACATGGAACAAAACTGTGTGTGTGTTAGTTGCTCAGTCGTGTCTGACTCTTTGTGACCCCATAGACTGTAGGCTCACTCATCCATGGAATTTTCCAGGCAAGAATACTGGAGTAGGTTAACATTCTGGTCTCCAGGGGATATTCTAAACCCAGGGATGATTGAATCTTGGTCTCCTGAATTGCAGGCAGATTCTTTCCTATCTGAGCTACAGGAAGTCCCCATGGAATAACTGGTTCAAAATTTGGAAAGGAGTATATAGTTACCCTGTTTATTTAATTTCTGTGCAGAGTATACCGTGCAAAATTTTGGGCTAGATGAATCACAAGTTGAAATAAAGTTTGCCAGGAGAAATATCAACAACCTCAGATATGAAAATGATGCCACTTTAATGGCAGAAAGTGAAGAGAAACTAAAGAGTGTCTTCATGAGGGTGAAACAAGAGAGTGAAAAGCTGACTTAAAACACAGTATTCAAAAAACTAAGGTCGTGGCATCTGGTCCCATCACTTCATGGCAACTAGAAGAGGGGAAAAGTGGAAACAGTGACAGATTTTATTTTGTTGGGCTCCAAAATCACTGCAGACATTGATTGCTGCTATGAAATTAAAAGACACTTGCTCCTTGTAAGAAAATTTATTGCAAACCTAATGCACATGTGCTAAGTGACTTCAGTTGTGTCCAAGTTGTTATAACCCTGTGGACTGCCACCCACCAGGCTCCTCTGTTCATAGGATTCTCTAGGCAAGAGTACTGGAGTAGACTGCTCTGCCCTCCACCAGAGGATCTTCCCAAACCAGGGATCAAACCTGTGTCCCTTATGTCTTATGTGAAAGGGGAGATTGAAAAATTTGGCTTGAAACTCAACATTCCAAAAGCTAAGATCATGACATATGGTCCCAACACTTTATGACAAATATATGGGGAAAAATGGAAACAGTGTCAGATTTCATTTCCTTGGGTTGCAAATTACTGTGGTGGTGACTGCAGCCATGAAATTAAAAGATGCTTTCTCCTTGCAAGGATGCTATGACAAACCTAGACACATATTAAAAAGCAAAGGCATCATTTTGGTGGCAAAGTTCTGCATAGTCAAAGCTCTGATTTTTCCAGTAGTCATGTATAGATTGGAGAGTTGGACCATAAAGACGACTGAGAGCCAAAGAATAGATGTTTTTGTATGGTGTTGCTGGGAAGACACTTTAGGATCCTTTGGACTGCAAGATCCAACCAGTCCACCCTAAAGGAAATCAACCCTAAATATTCATTGGAAGGACTGATGCTGAAGCTGAATTTCCAGTACTTTGACTACCTGATGTTAAGAGCTGACTCATTGAAAAATATCCTAATACTGGGAAAGACTGAGTGCAGGAGGAGAAGGGGAAGACAAAAGATGAGATGATTGGATGGCATCACTGACTTACTGGACAGGGATTTGAGCAAACTTCAGGAGACAGTGAAAGACAGGGAAGCCTAGTGTGCTGCAGTCCATGGGATCGCAAAGAATTGGACACTACTTACAAATTGAACAACACAGAATTTATGCATGCTAAGTTGCTCAGTTGTGACTGACTCTTTGGAACACTGTCACTGCAGCACAACAGGCTCCTCCATCCATGGGATTCTCCAGGCAAGAATACTGGAGTGGGTTGCCATTCCCTTCTTCAGGGGATCTTCGCAACCCAGTGATCAAACTCGCATCTCAATGTCTACTTGCATTGGCGGGTGGGTTATTTACCAGTAGCACACATACATAAATATATACACGCAGTGCTAGAGCATGTAACTCTTATGGAAGTGTCAGTTATTCTAGCAAATGTTGTTGGGATCCTTCTCAATGCACCCAAACTTTTGGTGTTCTTCAGTTCAGTTCAGTTCAGTCATTCAGTCTTGTCCAACTCTGTGCAACCCCATGAACACAGCACACCAGGCCTTCCTGTCCATCATCAACTCCCAGAGTTTACCCAAACTCATGTCCATCAAGTCGGTGATACCATCCAGCTATCTCATCCTCTGTTGTCCTCTTTTCTGTTCTTTCTGCCCCCAATACTTTCGAGCATCAGGGTCTTTTCCAATGAGTAAACTCTTCGCATGAGGTGGCCAGAGTATTAGAGCTTCAGTTTCAGTATCAATCCTTCTAATGGACACCCAGGACTGATCTCCTTTAGGATGAACTGGTTGGGTCTCCTTGCAGTCTAAGGGACTCTTAAGAGTCTTCTCCAACACCACAGTTCAAAAGCATCAATTCTTCAGCACTCAGCTTTCTTCACAGTCTAATTTTCACATCCATACATGACCACTGCAAAATACATAGCCTTGACTAGATGGACCTTTGTTGACAAAGTGATGTCTATGCTTTTTAATATGCTATCTAGGTTGGTCATAACTTTCCTTCCAAGGAGTAAATGTCTTTTAATTTCATGGCTGCAATCACCATCTGCAGTGATTTTGGAGCCTAGAAAATAAAGCCTGACACTGTTTCCACTGTTTCCCCATCTATTTCCCATGTGATAATAGGACCAGATACCATGATCTTAGTTTTCTGAATGTTGAGCTTGAAGCCAACTTTTTCACTCTCTTCTTTCACTTTCATCAAGAGGTTTTTTTAGTTCTTCTCCACTTTCTGCCATAAGGGTGGTGTCATCTACATATCTGAGGTTATTGATATTTCTCCCGGCAACCTTGATTCCAGCTTGTGCTTCCTCCAGCACAGCGTTTCTCATGATGTACTCTGCATGTAAGTTAAATAAGCAGGGTGACCATATACAGCCTTGATGTACTCCTTTTCCTATTTGGAACCAGTCTGTTTCATGTCCATTTCTAACTCTTATTTCCTGACCTGCATATAGGTTTCTCAAGAGGCAGGTCAGGTGGTCTGATATTCCTACCTCTTTCAGAATTTTCCAGTTTATTTTGATCCACACAGTCAAAGGCTTTGGCATAGTCGAAAAGCAGAAATAGAGGTTTCTCTGGAACTTTCTTGCTGTTTTGATCCAGTGGATGTTGGCATTTTGAGCTCTGATTCCTCTGCCTTTTCTATAATCAGCTTGAACATCTGGAAGTTCATGGTTTATGTATTGCTGAATCCTGACTTGGAGAATTTTAAGCATTACTTTACTAGCATGTGAGATGAGTGCAATTGTGTGGTAGTTTAAGCATTCTTTGGCATTGCCTTTCTTTGGGAATGGAATGAAAACTGACCTTTTCTAGTCCTATGGCCACTGCTGAGTTTTCCAAATTTGCTGGCATGTTGAGTGCAGCACTTTCACAGCATCATCATTTATTATTTGAAATAGCTCAACTGGAATTCCATCACCTCCACTAGCTTTGTTCGTAGGGATGCTTTCTACAGCCCACTTGACTTCACATTCCAGAGTTTCTGGCTCTAGGCGAGGGCTCACATCATCGATCACATTAATTTCTAACTGCCAGTATCTGCATCAGCATGTCTACCAGCAAAATTGACCAAGTTTGTGGAGGGCCCATGTGCAGTCTATGGCAAACCAGAAGTACCAGGTGAGGAATCTTCTCTCCTCTCAGAAGAAGCTCTCAAAACATGACTTCATGGAGTTGATTTCTGACTCTTCAGGCCTGTAATTATTTTTCCATCAATCCACATAGATGGCCAAAAGCTTGCTAGTTTCTTGGGTCAGGAGTGGTCTTTGTCTGGGCTTTTTGTATAGCTCTTCAGATTCCTCTCCTGTAGTAGAATAGCCAAATATTCTTAGGTTATCAATATCTACAGAGCATCTCCTTAATTTTGTGTTCTCTTACAGTTTTCCCCCTTTAAGTCCTGTCCACCACAGTAGCTGTCCCATGGATTTAACCATGTAACTTTAAATTCTGTGTGGCTTGCCTTGTTATTCTGTCTGTAACAGTTTTCATGTCAGCCTTAGTACTCTCTACCAAAGCACGAAGCAGATGTCACAGTTTTTATTTGTATTTTATTATGTGAGTCAAATAATATGAGTTGTAGTCATCTGTAATAATGTAGTAATCTTAGTCATCTGCTTTGTGAAATTATACTGCTTGAAAATAAACATCATGTATTTATTTAATAAAGAATAAGCATTTTCTTTGTTGTTTCTTTTTCTAGTGTGTAGCTGAAATGTGCATTGCTGCTGCTGCTAAGTCGCTTCAGTCATGTCTGACTCTGTGCAACCCCATAGACGGC